>CAUYPK010074783.1:0-21386 GCA_963574355.1 Loris lydekkerianus
ATCCACGAATGGATTAATAAATTGTGGTATATGTACACCATGGAATATTATGCAGCCTTAAAGAAAGATGGAGACTTTACCTCTTTCATGTTTACATGGATGGAGCTGGAACATATTCTTCTTAGTAAACTATCTCAAGAATGGAAGAAAAAGTATCCAATGTACTCAGCCCTACTATGAAACTAATTTAGGGCTTTCACATGAAAGCTATAACCCAGTTATAACCTAAGAATATGGGGAAGGGGGAAAGGGTGGGGAGGAAGGGGGGAGGTGGGCAGAGGGAGGGTGATTGGTGGGATTACACCTGCGGTGCATCTTACAAGGGTACTTGTGAAACTTAGTAAATGTGGAATATAAATGTCTTAACACACTAATTAAGAAAATGCCAGGAAGGCATGTTAACCAGTGTGATGAAAATGTGTCAAACGGTTTATAAAACCAGTGTATGGTGCCCCATGGTCACATTAATGTACACAGCTATGATTTAATTAAAAAAAACCCGATATTTTGTGACCTGTGAAATTATATGAAATTCGAATTTTGGCACCCATAAATAAATTTTAATTAGTATCAAAAAAATTATGAAATGGTATTCATTCCAAAGTATTTATTGATCCTTGCAATCAATTTACCTCAAGTGTAGAGATCAATTTCTAGAAGTCATAGTATAAGTTGTTGATCTCCTACATTTTTCTTGGCTACTTTTGCATAATCTATGGGAAGCAAATTTTATATCTAAAATTAGAAACCATAAACTTCCTTTAATAAGGAATCATCATTACGTGGTTCTTAGTAGCTTCCAAATAAAGCTATCTTTTATATTCTTCTTATGCATGGTTTCAACTTGTTGCTGTGGTGTTGGAATATTTCAGCAGGCAAACTCAGGCTGGAGTTCTCCCTAGAAGTCCTGTCAAAAAAAAAATCTCAAGGCCTCCACCTCTTTGCCTCTGTGCCTTGGCAATGGAGGCCCGTTTATTGTCTGTGATGAACCTGTCTTGCGCTGTAAGCCTCTATCTTGCGCTTTTTCTGTAAAACTACCTCTGTCTTCCTCAATAAACTCTGTTCCATGCTTGCCTTAAAAGAAAAAAAAAAAAATAATAACTTCAATAGAGTTGTAACATTTTTAAACAGAGTGGGCTTTATCTGCAGTTTCCAATGTCAAGGTCAAACTAATCCACTGAACAGCCAGCCAGGTGTTGCCAGCACTATCCATATGGAACACTGTCCCAGCTCCATGGAAAAATGACCATTTGTTGGACTAGGTCATAACTGATCAGTAACAAGTTTTTCAGACCCAGTGGTAAAATGTATTTTCCAACATTTTATTAATTAGAAATTGGTCCAGTATAATATAAAAACGGAAAACAGCCAAAAAAAAAAAAAAAAAAAAAAAAAAAAATTGTCCAGAAACTCTGCTGCCTGATTTATCAGTAGTGTTCAGATTCTAAGCTTGGGGTATAGTTGAAGCCTGATGATAAACACTATTGCAGTTTTTACCTTTGTCTTTAATGGGCCTACAGCCATTTACGACCAATACTGGTTGGCAGCTGTTGGAACATTTTATTCTCTTTTTCTACCCTATTTTTGTTAATAGAAAATAAGAGAGGGTAAAGAAGTCATCCTAAGGGGACAAAAAGGCCCCGTGGAATACACTGGGCAGAATCTATGTACAAAACCCTTCAAGAAGAAGAATATAAAGCACTTAGTTGTCTATTGTTCTGTGGCTTATTCCAGCCCTTTCATTCTGTGGCTGATATGAGACACATATGGTTCAATTGTTTTGTGCCTTCATAATACTAAAATTATTCAGTAGAAAGCATACATTAAAATCGTGACACGATGCCCTAATGGAAAAATAGTGTCTTGGGTCTATGCCTAGGCCAAGGTCAGGAAGCAAGTGCCAGACTCAGATTCCTGAAATGCCAATGTCACAGGAAGAAAGATGAGGAATGTTCGTTCAAACACTGTGCATAGAAGTAAAAGCAGAATGCAGGGATTGCAGAGCATGTATCAAATAAAAGTATTATAATGAACAGTCGACAGACATCATCAGCGCATGTGAAGGATGAAGGACCAAGGATTTTTGAAAATTATCTAAATCTAATAAGAACAACTCAGTCATTTTAGCCCCACTTCATACTACATATCTGTGCACTTAGAATTGAACAAAAATACTGGGAAAAAATTTCAACTTTAATTCAACTTTGCATCTGGAGCTAACGTGCAATACTTCACTTAGAAGCTGGAGTGGACAAAAGCTTCATTTTAATTTTTGAATAAATACATTGTAGCAAGAATAAACGTAAGCCAGAAACATAGCAAATGAAGTGGTTCAGTCCTGTGACATTCTTTTCTTCTCTCATTGGAAAACTTGTGAAGAATGCCTCTTTGAAAATAAATGATGTTATTCTATGAAACATTTTTAAACAATTGGGGTCTGTTATCTTAATTTTGATAAGGCCAATTTGATAAGGCCAAGTCCAGGAGAAGCAGGAGTTTTTTTTATAAACTGCCTGTCCTTATCTGACTACAACTGTGTACCTTTTGGACTTTCGAAAGGACTCTTTTGGGAGAAGAAAATGGCAGGAGGAAGAGGGAAAAATCCACTTAATGTTTTATGGACTTATTAAAAGAAAGTCTCTCCTTTCATTAACTGTGAAAAAAATCTCCATTAATATAGAAACTATAGCAACCAACTGGAGCAGACCCCGATAACTGCACCTCCCTAGATAACAATATCAGCATATCAGTAATCAGTTTTCTGAATTTTAATGATAGTTTTCAAACAGGCCTCATGATTCAGTAGGGGCCGGTAAAACTTTATACTATCTGTTCAAGACTTTCTGTCTCTTTTGGTGCACATTTTTGATGACAGTTTTGCTCTAGATATTGTTCAAAGACTCTGAATCATGCTAAACTTTTAGCGTGAGGTTTTTGTCAAGTATCGTCTTAATTTCTCAACTTAGTAGGGAAAAAGTATGTAAAAGACATTTTTTCAAATATTGTTAAGCTGAAAGTTAACTTTTTCACCAGCTACTCGAATGATCAAATGCAGTGAGTTAAGTTATGGATTTAATTTTGACTCATAAAAATTAAGAAAATCAGCTTCTCGCAAGTGTGATTTCAAAGTATAAAGTAAGTTCGAGGAAAAAATGGCGTCCATAGACAGTAAAGTCAACTGCTAGATCATTAAATATTTTCACCAGTACACAACTGATTTAACATTGTCCTTGAACTTTAAAATCTTGTATCTTTAAATAGGTTGAAAATTTTACCATTATTCCTTCCATTCATATAATTAAGTTTGGGGTCCCAATTAGAAGATGATATCTTATTTCTAATGACTAGGACATACATTCATGGTGCTTATAGCAGCTCATTGCCCTTTGACTCAAAGAAAAAAAAAAAATCATCCATGTCAATGCTTAAATACAAAGTACAACAAAGCAGTGGTAAATTAAATCCTCAGAAATACAGACTTTAAAAATATTTGACATGATAAAAATATTCTGAATATTAGCTTTTTTATTGGTTTCTATGGATTAATCCATCCGTAATGTCTCAACAGGTACAAAACATATTGAGTGAAGGATTTTTTTGGTAATACAAGAGGCACCGAGCAGATGTGATTTGTACCAAACGATTTCATATTTCACTGTGACAAAATAGATGAGCCACATAAAGTCTAATTTCAGCTGCAAATTGCAAGCTGGAATAAGTTCCAGAATAGTAAACAATTAGCTGCTTTATTTTCTTTTTAATAAGACTAAATTACCAGATAATATCTACTGGCATCAACTTGGCTAATAAAAATCTGTTTAATAGGGTTTGCCATTTTTCCAATTGCTATCATGATCAGCTTTGCATTTTGATTATCTCTAAACTTTGCCTCAATTTTCTCATAGAAAAGCTCTCAGTGGTAATTGCTTTAACATTTATTCCAGGTCAAGTGGTTAAGTATGAATAATGATCTGTCAAAAATGTACAGTAATGCCGTCAATAGAGCAATTACCATTTAGCTGGAGATTATAATGGCAAAAGAGCACATTAACTGGGCACAATAAACAGAACAACAGAGAAAAAGGGGGCAAAGGGATTGACTGTTTGCAAAACCTGTGTGTTGTACATGTTCTTGACAGTTATTAATTGTCTTTCAAGACCAATTAACCATACCCCCATAATGGTCTTCCCAGTGTAGAACGGATTAGGAACTTTTCATTACCAATCAAAGGAAAACAAATGTTTGTACAGCTTACAGTTAATATTCCCAAAAAGCTTGTCTGGATACACTCCTTGCAACGGTGTTTATCTGTGCATTCTTGGTTCCTCCCAGGAAGAGCCCCTGCAGAGTGGTGTGAGTTGTCTGTTGCAGTGAATCACCGATTAAATTAATGCTAACGGGGGGTGACAACACCTGCTTTTGCTGTCAATATTACTACAAAGGTGCAATTTTTCAAAGTGTCTTTCTGTAGAAGAAGTGTTGGATAAGATTGTAACTCAATACAGTACTACTTGGGAAGGTGATAAAAAGTGAATGCGATGTTTACCCAGTCAACACACCATTGCTTGGTTGTGACTCCCTTGATATCTGGAGCTAAGGGGAAACCTTCAAACCAATATTCAGAGCAGATGAAAAACAGCTCTTTGCTTCCAGGTAATCCTGTAGCTCCTATAACTTTCCAGCAATTCAAGGACAGGGTGCTGTCAGATTTATCTCATACTTTCATTGACTGATATGTAGTTGGAAAAAGTGCTCTCAGATTTTAATTTTAATTGAAGTACACTCGGAAAATTGGCCATAGGTCACCAAAGCCTATTTATACTTCTTCATTCACTTGCTCGGAAAACGATTCTTCAATCCTAATCTCTGTAGGATGATAGTTACAGGCACAGACTTGTGGGTCCCACAGAACTGGGATTGAGTGTCATGGTTCCGTCTCTCATCAGCTGTGGCTTCAGATCATTTCTTTACCCTAAGTCTCCCCTTTCTCACCTGTAAGATGGGATTATTACATGGCCTAAATGTGATACAGACACAGTGACATAGTGAAGGTGACGTCTAAGATAGAGCGACATCTCTTGAGATTTATATTAAGGATAGTAACCTGGGAGTGATATGCAGGAAAACATGTAGAATAAAGAAACAAACTGGAAAGAGTTTGTATCCGTCTTGGAAAGAGATTAAAGAGAGGGCGGCAGTGAGAGGTAAGGGGGGTGCAAGGGCTGTAAAGAGATTTACAGCCTGAGATTTGTAGCCTGGCTTGGAATATGGTGCCACCACCTAAAGAGAGGCAGGCGTTAGGCCACAGCAACAATTAAGATAGTAACAAACTAGACCAGGGACTTCTCAAGGGTGGTTTCTGCACCCAGTACCATCAGCAGCTCCCCTGACCTTATGACAAATGCAAATTCTTGGGTCCTACCCCAGTACAGCCATTTAATCGCTGTGTGGCCCAGTGATCTGTGTTTTAACAAGTCCTCCTGGTCATACTGGGGCATGGAGGATTCTGCAAACATTGGTTTAGACTGAATGCTCTGTGTAAGCAGGGTTCCTGTCAACCCTACCCTTCTCAACGTTTCCTGTGCCTGGCATGGAGAAGGATCCTGATAATTAACTGCAGAGTAAGTGCATTATAATGTTAGCTACTAATTTTTGAGATATTTTTATATATTGTGGTATATGCTCGATCATCACCTGTGTATAAAGAATAAATCTTCACAATAATCCAATGAGGTGAGGTCTTTATTTTTTTATTGTCACACAAAAAAACAAAACTTTCAGAGAGGTTAAAAATCTTGGCAAAGATTATAGCTGATGGAGTGGTGATGATTCGGTGTGAATGCCAATCCAGACTTTAGAAAATATTCACCGCATTAAGACGCTGTTTGTTGGGAGTTGGAAAAAATGAGTTTGCTGTTGCAAATGCTGAATCCACTGTTTTTTGGTTTTTGTTTTTTTTTAATTTTAGCATTAAATTTGTTTGGTTTAATACTTGAAGGATTGGGAGGTTTGCAATATATTTCTGGATTCGGGGGAAAGAGCCAAAGCAACAGCCCTCGCTGGACTCACTCAATACGCAGGAGAAAGATGAGGAAACTCCTAAAGCCATGTGGGAATGGGGGGCGGCCTAACATGGCTTCACGGTGCCAGTTAGTACAAGGTGCCTTTTATAGGGCCAAACATTATGCTAGATAATAGGAATGCAAGTGTAAGTAAGATGTGGGGAAAATTTGAGGTGAAAATGAAGAAAATGGCATTAGCCACATCATTTGGCCTTTGTCTAAGTGAGAGGGGAGCATGTGGTCCTTTGGAGAAACAGTGTAGGTGATGAAGACTTTGTTCAGGAGGGGGTTCACAATGTTTAGAGCAGCCTGTATCTCCTACCGTGGCCCCACTGACTCCTGCAAAGCGTCACATCGTTATTGGTCCAATAATGATGACTTTGGAAACCTTCTTCTCTGAAGAAATGTCAGAATGACTTATGGGCTTCTGTCAACCATGTCCGACAGAAGACACAGCAACCTGAGCTGTTGGGATTCTCTCTCCCTCACGTGCTTGTGGTTTGCCAAAAGCAAAAAGAAAGGGGACTGAAAGAAGAGAAACAACGTAATTCAATGCAACAGAACGACAAAATGCATGCTAAATGGTTTTGTATTAGGGGTATAAATTACTGTGATGAACAAGTGTATTATACTCATCTGTAAAAAAAGAAAACTGAAAACTAATTTCTTTATAATAGCTACAAAAATGTTTGAAGTAAAAACCTTAATTAAAGTGGCCTGGTATCATTTGTACAAGAGTCATTCTGATCTCTTGTAGAAAGTTCCAGATTTATTCAGTTAATAGTATGAAATGATACCTGGGGTTTGCAAACTTGATTGAGTCACTGTATATTTTCCTGTGCATGTGAGGCCAGAATGATCTATCACAAGTGCTACTAATGGGGACCTACAGCATTGTAGGTGACAGGGAAACAAAGTGATTGTAGCCATGACAGCTGAGATAGGAACAAAGAAAAACGGATGATGAACTCTCCAACTTCACCTGATAAGGCTGAGGGAAAAGACGGTGCCTAAGTACAAGTTTCTAGGCTGGTGGAGAAGGCCTAACAAGCCCGGATCCCCCTTGCATAACAGGCAGGTGTGGTGAACAACACTGCACAGGGCAGCGTCTGCACACTGGCTTTCCATAGCTTTTATAATGCTCTCTTCATTAATTTGAATTCTGAACACCCCATTTAAAATAGACTTCCAAGAAAGTCGAATGGGCAATTCTAATTCTAAAGGAGACTTTGTGGACTCAAGTTAGGTCTCAGCTTTGACTTTACGTAAATCTGATTTAGGAAACGTGGTATTCTAGGAATTTAAAAACAGCCACAGTGATATGCCAGTTTGAGGCTATCATGAATAATCTTCGAGTGACAGATATTCCTTTCATGCTATGAAACCTGCTCGGATTCTTATAATCAGAGGCCCACACGCTCTGGAAAATTCTACCTGGCTTGTCTAATGAGTGACTTCCCCAAAACAAAGTTTGTCTCTGCTGTCAAATCCCTCACCCAATGATAATCACTCCTACCAGAACTCCGTCAATTTCAGCTACTATTTCCTTCCAGGTACGTCATTTTAAGGGCCTGCCTCCTGCTCCAAATTGATGGAGATGACATATTATCTCCGTATCACAACAGCTCCACTTCACAGGGACTGCAGACAATAATATATTATGAAATATCACCCAGGTCCTGTGCTGTCAAACATTATTTATCTCCTGGTGATCAAAGATGACTGAACTTTACCAAGTGGTGTTGACACATTTTTTTCATAACCAAGTAAACTTGCACTAGTATTCAACAAACACATCACTGATTCTCTTAGATCTTTTTTCTCCCCCTTTTGCAAGTAAAACATACTCATCTCTTGCACTCAGGTCCCCTCCCCCCAATGGTACCCAACTGTCCTACACTCCTGCTCACCAGTTCCTTAACAATTATTCTGTCTTCTGTTAGCTAAGATATCAAAAAAGGCAAATCAGGGTACACACTTGTCAACCACAAGGCCTAGCTAGAAGCATGAGCTACTGCTATTCCCGGCCAACACAGAAATAGAAGACAACTCAGATTAAAAAGAAAGAGGCTTTCATCCAATATGACTCATTGCCTTTCCCCACCTGATCCCATTTATACATCTCATGCCGGTGTTGATGGACGTGCCAGAGAGAATGGCTGTAGGCTCCGCGTTAGTCACTGGAATCACCAGCCTCAATAATGGACAGAAAAGGCTCAGCCCTGGCAGGAGGGAGCCAGTGAAAACTATTTTCACACAGCAGTTACCCATTTATTCAGATAGTCAGCCTGATGCATTTTCAAAGATTGGCAAATTCCTTCTCTGCTAGAAATGGAGGCGGAGTGGGTAGCAATGATACCTCAAGGCATGGGTCTTGAATTGCCCACAGCAGCTATCAGAACTCTAGTCAGAAAAAAAGAATAGTTTTGTTTTGTTTTTCTGAAGTGCACCAGCTATACAAAAAAAAAAAAAAAAAAAATGAAGTTGACAAATGAAGAATAAGGTGTTTTAAGGAACATCAGGAGAGTTTCCCCGTTGTTGATGGTCACTGCTTTGTCCTTGACTGTGACCTCTGAGCCTGTTCATGTGTATGCACCAAACCAGGCTTGGGACATTGCAGGGCTGATGGACACATGCGGGGTGATGGTGGCTCAGGCCTCTTTTCTGGGAACACAGCCGCAGCTATTTGGGGTGGGCACCACACACCCCTCTCTCTAACCTCTAGAAGGCCACAAGTTTAGATAGCACAGATTTGCCTTAATAGTCAAAGCTCCCCCCAGTCAGAGAAAGAGAAACTTGTTTCACTCAGGAAAGAATATTGTTTCATTACCTCAATGCCCGGTAAATCAGAATACTTTTGTAAATTGGAAAGAGAGCTCCCCCCCAGTGCAAAGTATAGCCCAAGGAGCCCACTCAGGATACTGTCGGGAGGATTTTAGTAACAACTTTAAGTGGTTTTGTTGCAACCCCCCCCACTCTCCACCCCCCAGATCTTTTGGTATCTGGACTTCTCAAGGGACATGGCAGGTAAGAAAAGCTGTGCTCAGTGTGCTGAGTATCAGTTGGTTTAGTGGCAAGCAGAGGAGGCAAGGCCGGGAGTAGGAAGCTTAATCCAGTAGAGCAAAACCCTTGCTAGGAAACTCAACTTTTCTTTCCAATTTGTGCAAACATTGCAGCATAGTGAGATGAGGGCCGCATAGCACTCTTGGGAATTAGAAACTTAGACACCTAGGGGAGTGGCGTGCAGACATAGTAATTGCCACAGCCGCGCAGGTGAAGCTGGGGTCTGCGGCCCCGTTCCCCACGCTGCACGCTCCACTAGACGTACCCCCCCCCCACACACACACATACCTAATTGTGCAACACAGACCACAGGGGGACACTTTCCCCAGTCCCCAGCTGGTGACCTGCAGCACTTGCCACGAAGCAGCCAAGTTGAGCATCCTTGTAATTTTACCCTTGATGACAAACTGCCAGCACTTGCAGCTACACAGAATCTGCTCCCCTAACTCCCCCAAACGTTCAAATCCAGCTGAAACCACATAAGCACCTGGAGGGAATTCCAGCCACTGTGTTGGGAATCTGTCTCCCTCTCTCCCTAGGGGTCTGCTGCGGTTCAGTTTCCCTGCGCACCTGCCTTTCTTCTTGCTGCAGAGTAAAGAAAATCAGGGTGTCGCTTGTTTCCTGAGCTCTGAACCCCTGGTTCCCATGCTGGCTCCCTCGCCCAGCTTCTCCTTCCTCTTCGATTTCTCTTCCTAAGGTGACACCCCCCCACCCACCCCCGCAGCTCTTGCGGATTTCACAACCCAGTTTTGGGCTGTTTTGCTGTTCCCACTTGCTGCTTTTCCACTGTAAACCCAGGATCAGGGTGTCAGCCTTGGTTACCCTGAATCCATGCCGTCTAATATAACTTCCAATATCCCATATGTGGATTTTTTTCCTCTTCTGTTGCTGCCAAAGTCATAGATATTTTTACTCCATTTTCAAACCTGATGCCTGTCTTGGGAGACTTACGGATAATTTGGAATTCATCACAGACACAGGACTGTTAAAGGTTCCATCAAACAAAACACACGTGTTAAGTTCACACGCACATAAAGTATATATCACTGGGCTCTTGTCTAGGTGAAGTTCAACTTCTCCATCACGTTGCTTATGCTGTCACATCCTGTTCTTCGGAGACGTTCATCAGTATTTTATTTTGCTCACTTATCTTAAAACTGTGCCACCAGCAGCTATTGGGGCTTGACCTTCTGTGTGCCTTCCACTGGTGGACACAGGCGGCCTAGGCGCTGCGCTTAGCCTGCATTCCAGGCCCCCTGCACTGATGCAAACGTGACACTTTAAAGGTTGTATTTCCCTCCCTGACCATTTAATCGACATAGTTGCAGGCGCCCGTGGCTCAGAGGAGAAGGGTGCTGGCCCCATATGCCTGAGGTGGAGGATTCAAACCCAACCCCAGCCAAAAACTGCAAAAAAAAAGCTTTCATTAGTTTTGTCAGTCCCGTTGGAATGGGGCCGGGGCTCTCTCTGGGGTGGGGCAGGATTATGGGCATCTCTTTAGGGTCAGGATTAGGGGTAGGATGTTTCTAGGAATTCTGGCCTAGGCACTCCAGGAATCTAGGGAAGGATTGCTGGTTTCTGGCCTGATTTTATAAAATGGCTGCACTCCTGTCAAGATTATTAGAATTCCTTTCCTGTAAGAACTCTGATTTTCTTTTGTGACAAAATTTCCTTTTACCGAGACAATGTATCATAAGGCTTTTCAGAGTTTTAATAAATTATATTTACATAATTCTCTCTCTACTGCAGCTGCGGCTCTTAGAACATACATAAAGCCTTATGAAAACTGCTGTTATGCTCGGGTTATACTTGAGGGAGATGGAAGGGGCATGGGCCTCAGAGTCAGATACTCCTGGGTCTGAAATGCCAAGTGTTGCCTCCTGTGGACTTGGTTAAGCCACTTCATTCGGGCCCTCACTTTAAACACCATCTTTAAAAGAAGATAAGGCTGTCTCTACTTGGGTCTTTAGGAGAATTAATTGGACAATAGTTGATACTTAACGAATATGAATTCTCTCTTATATTTGGAGTTGGTTAAAACCAGTGACAACAGGTCTCTGAAGAACAGCCCTTGCCCCAGTGGTTCTAGAAATCATTTTGGCAGCTTCCTTGGTCATCTTCCACAGTCAAAAGCCTTCCTCTTTGTACGCCTATAGCTCCGTGAGACCACCGCATCCTGTGAGCCAGAAATCTCTCTTGATTCCTATAACATAGGGCCCAGTAATATTTGTCCTTTGTCCTTAAGATACAATTTCCAAGTCCTCCACGTAGCATGAAAGAAGACAGTGCTAATGGTGGCACAAATAAGAACCAAGGAAAAGAAAATGTTGCTAAATACAGGCAGGCTCACACCATCACGTTTGGTTTGTGCTCACTGTTTGTGACAACAGCAGAACAGCGGTAACCCTTGCAGTTGTGCGTGTTACTTGGGTGCCCTGCCAGGCTCTGCTGTGCTTATGCCTTCGCATGCCTGGGCTGATTTAACTCACACACGTGCCTGTCCACAGTCTGCCTACACCTGTAGGGACCTGGACCGCTATTGAGTGTGTGTATGGGAGTGACACAGGATTCCCCTGCTCAGGGCTGGACAGAGGCACCCCACTCTCTAGGCCTGGGTGAACTCGGAAATCAGACCCCATCTCTAGGCACCAACAGGCTGCCCTTTCCAGGCCTCACCCTTTGGGCTCCAGCAAGGTCAGGAACAAAGCAGCCAGAAAGGTGTGGGCAGCTCCGCCTTGAGTAGGGAGCACACACTCTGACTGCAAGGATGTCATTCCTGTGCTAAGTTTAGGATTATTTTCTGCCCGCAGACCTATGGCCAATTGTGACCAATTCCCCGAGACCCCCTGCCTTCAGGGTAGGAAAAGCAGACTGAAGACTCGGGGGCTCCCACTTGGATCCCCCTCCACTGTTCCACCCTTTCTGTTTGCCCTCTTTTGCTTATCATGCGTATCAATCTTTCTCTCTGTCAATAACTATCTTGTCGCTTATCTGAGTGGTCTGTGGTTTCGTTCTTTGAGTCCTGAGACCAAGGAGTTGGCATAGACAGAAATTCCAGGAACAGAAGTTGATCCCGAGAAAGAGAATGTTTGTGGTATCTTAAAACAGGCAAATTGTCTAGACCTTACGAAAACTTAGGTAGCCTAATCAGTGTTTTTAAACTATGTGCAGGGCTATATGGGAGATCACTGGAGTTGCGAAGACATTTTTCTTAGTGCCAATATGGAAGTCATGGCGTGTAATTCTGGAGATCATCTCTGGTCCTGTTAAAGAGATGGGCATCGCCTTAGCCGTCATGCAGCCTTCTAGCTCAGTGGCTGTTTTAAATGATACATTATTTTTGTTAGTAGCACAGCTACTTCAAACTATAGCTCCTTCATATCACTTGGACGAGTTCCACCTAGCTGATGATTTATAACAATGCCATTTTTTGAGAGGTCCCATCACCTTCCACAACAGGAAAGGGTAACCCAAGACATGCCATAATTTTGAGAATAAAAGAGAAATTTGACTATCGTCCTATTAAAAGGGTGGGATGATGTAGGACTGAACGTTCCTTAGCCGCAAATGCCCGAGAGGATGGGCTGTGAAGCCCTCATGGAGGCCACACCACAGACCCCTCGATCCCACAGGCCCCTCCTGGGTGGTCAGCAGTGACCCAAGCAGGACACCATGTGCTGCTCTTCCCCTGTAGTGACCAGGATCCTGGGAGCCGAGTCATTAGCTGGCTATAAGGAGAGACAGAACAAGGTAGAAGAATCCAGCCTGAAAGTATAACCTTGTAAAGTGGTTTTCTAAAAGCATCTAACATTTTTTTTTTCCCTACTGGAGATTCTTGATTCAAGGAATATTTTTCATTTTTCACCCTAGAAAAGTTGGGTCATCCATGAATGTTCAATATTTTCTCTCATTTAGGGAGGTGCCCAGAATATTTCTCGTTTAGGGAGGTGCCCCCCCCCCACCCCCCCGGCTCCAGTTGGGTTTGGCCGGTGGGAGGCACAAGCAGATGGTCAGGGCACAGCAGCAGAAAGCCATTGGCGTCCTCTCCACAGGGCCACAGATTGGCAACAGCCACAGCCCTCTACCAAAAGCTGGTCCTGGCATGGCAAGCTGCCCTCTGATTCTATTCTTCTGAGCATTTTTCACCCCTGTGTCTGCCAGTTGCTTCTATCCCCAGGATGTGCCATCGTCCCTCACGACTGCACTTCTCCAACTTGTTCATACAGCAGAACCACCCAGAGAGCCTGTTAACACACAGATGTCTCGATTTTACTCCAGAGGTTCAGACTCAGTCAGTCAGAGCAGGGACTGAGAATTTGCGTGTCTAACAAGTTCCCAGGTGATGCAGATGTGGTTGGCCCCAAACGCACGGCCACTTTAGTGGCGTCCTCTTCACCTTGCCCACCTGCTCCTTGACCTCTGTATCCCACCAGGACACAGCGGACACACTTGAATACTTTTCCAAATAGTATTTTGTGGTGCAATGAATATGATTTTAATCCATAATAACTGGCGCAAAGTATTAAATTTTCCCCCTCAGGGCTTCTCTGCCCCTTCGGGCCCCTGTGTCACACACAAATAGTATCTGGTCTCTACTTTTTCCAAAACTGGACTCTCCGCCCTCACAACCTCAGAACCAACGGGGGTCCTCAAACTGTGGCCCACGGGCCACATGAGGTGGTGTGATTGTATTTGTTCCCATTTTGAGTTTTTACTTCAAAATAAGGTATTTGTGCAGAACAAATAGGAATTTGTTCATAGTTTTTTTTTTTTTTTTAAACTATAGTCCAGCCCTCCAACGGTCTGAGGAACAGTGAACTGGCCCCCTGTTTAAAAAGTTTGAGGACCCCTGCGAGAATGAATAAAAACCCAACTAGTAAAACACGGATAATTTTAAAAGTCACAATGTCTATGAGCAGGTTCTTTATAGGTGTTCAAAATTTTCCATCCTGAAGTTAAAACAAACAAACACAGAGGTGTTTTGAGTCCTCTTCAGGAAGATCCTGCCAATCCCTGCTTCACAGAGTGGCCCACGTGTCTTGCGGTCTGCGCAGTCTGGGTCTTTATAGCCTCTCGACTGGGCTTGTCAGGTTTTTTTTGAAAGGCAGAGAAGGTAACTGAACTGAGGATTTAGATCTTGTGCCTGAGTGTGAGCCATGGACTTATCCCTAGGGAATGGCGGGGAGAGGGGGACAAAAGCCCAGATGAGATCAGCACACGAGGAACGGAGACTTAACTCTGCCTGTCACTACAAGCGTGTGGAAAGGCAGCCACTCAATCTCCTGTGCTTTTCTTACTTGTTGGAAAATTGTGATGGGGCTGTTGAACAAATGAGATCGTATATAAGAATTTTAATTCCATAATCTGAATCTGGCCCAAAGATATTTCCCATGGCATTCTGAACTGGCATTCATCTTTTGAATAGTCATCAGCCTTCAAAAATGAGGAGCGTTTACAAGAATGTTTGGATTTTTAGCTCCCTTGGAATCATCACACGTGGTGACACTGAGCCTGCCCTCGCAGAAGGTGGGACTCCGCTGCGTCCTGAGAGTGGCCCGTGCACCCCCAACCACCCCCCCCTCGGCCACCTCCCGTGTGATCAGTAGAGACATGGAATCTGTGATCTCTCAGCTTGTTTTTCAGGTTGGAATCAGAACAAACCGTTGGCTTCAGCCCTATTTCAGAAAATCACTAAAATGCCAAGACTCTGAGGAAGCTTCGGCATTTGCAGGTCCATAGCCCTATCTTCCGCACGGCCCGAGCAGCCCCTTTGTCTCAGGTGTTTCAAAGCAAACTTCCATTATATGTCCACTTAGATCTTGTTAGGCTGAGTTTAAAACAGTGTGGACCATGCCAAGGTCTGTCCCTACCGCCTCCAGAGTGGCAATCACCTGACCCAGAATATTTTTGTCACCCAGGCCACACATGACTACCGGCGGAGGAGAGCAGGGCAGAGAACGTCCTCACTCGCCCACAGGCCTGGGTTATGACAATGCTTGGCACCATTTTTTGTTTTTTTTTTTAAAGATCTTGAGCCCTTTCTACTAAGGAAATCTTACCAAAAAAGCTAACATGTAAAACAGGTTAAACGAGAAGAGTTCCTCCAGCGCCAAAGCAGAAGTGGCAGCCTTGGTCCTGTTGTTACTGCCCACACCAGCCTCTCAGTCCCTGGGAGTGTCCAAGGGACCTTGGTGGCTGCCTGAGCTGGGTTTGAAAACCACTATGTTGTGGAGGAACCCGCTAGGAGCTAGCGTGGTGAAGCCCACACTTCCAATATAGAAAAGACCCTTGATCGCCTAGGACCACCTCTGCTGAGAGTGTGACTCCTCTTTCTCTACGTCAACATCAGAACATATTGGGATATCCTGTTTTTTTTTTTTTTTTTTTTTTTTTTTTGAGACAGAATCTCACTTTGTCACCTGGTAGAGTGCTGTGGCATCATAGCTCACAGCAACCTCAAACTCTTGAGCTCAAGTGATTCTCTTGCCTCAGCCTCCTGCGTAGCTGGGACTACAGGCACTTGCCACAATGCCCAGCTATTTTTAGAGACGGAGTCTTGCTCTTGCTCAGGGTGGTCTTCAACTCCTGAGCTCAAGTGATCCACCTGCCTTGACCCCCCAGAGTGGGGGTGTCCTCTTACATCCAATTAGAGCACTTGACAAAAACTAAGTCCTAACATCCCTCATGAAGATGGATTGGGTTTTCAATCCGTGATCACCCAGGAGTAGCACAGCCGTGTTTATTTTCATGATGGAGTAAACACACCAGCCATGTCTGCTCATAATTAGCGCAACTAGCATTAAGGTGCAATATTAATTATGTAACAATTACAATAAAAAATGTAGGTCACAGAAACTCATTTTTCAGCTTTCTCGTTTGCTATGCCCACATACATCTCCTCTGCTGATGCAGAGAAAATTTTGACTGTTAACTCCCATCAGAATTAATGTGACTTACTCTTGTAAATCTCATGGGAACAAATAAGAAATAAATAACGTTATTTTTCAGAGATGACTCTCACAATATTTATATAAGTCTGCTAGTAGAATACATATATTTTTCACTTTTCCTGCTTCTTATGAAATCTAACAGAAGATGAAAACAGGCGTGATGGTGATGGAGAATACATCTTTCACAAAGGGGTTTATAGAGGATATCTATTTTTAAAGTAAAACCAGTCGTTTATTAATTAATTTCAAAAACTAACAAGAAAAATACTGCGACTACCCAGATTTCATGCTAACCAAAAAATTGTAAACAGCCACGACTGGATTGTTTTGTGAAGATCAGAGCTGACTCTAGTAACAAGATTCATTAAGGAAATGGCTATGTTAATTTAAAGTGATTGAAATTTTGATGTAAATTATGGATCATCCATTAGAGATGAGCAGAGGCTTTTAGCACATTAATATGAAAGAGTAATAGAGGGATATCTTATTTCCTACAAGCGAGACTTAAAATATATGTATCCTTAGCTTCCTTGCAACGGTAAGATCAATCACTTGGGGCGCTTGGTACGTGCAACACAAAGTACATAGGAAAACAGATAGTGTATGGTTTGCATTTGCAAGGTGTGTTATGGGAGAAAAAGTATTTCACAACTTTCCCCTCAATTATAAATGGCTATAAAGGAAGAGACTTTTGTAAAAAACTGAATTAAAAAGAGCAGAATCAAATAGATACACACACTGAAAAAGGATCCTATTTCAACGAGCATTTTTCAAAGGTTTGGAGAAAGAAGGCTATATGGATTACTTTGGTATTTCTTATCTGGGGTGCACTTTCAAGGCGCAAATGGCAAATGTTTACAGCCCCATACGGCCAACAATGTTAAAGGGAAATTTACAGTTGGCAAAGGCAAGTATGTAAATAAGGTTTATAGCTTCTCCGCACATCAGGCATTCTAAATTGTGACAAGGCAGACTATCTTTTAACAGAATGAGATCATTGCCAACTGCTACCTGCCATCAATGTGTTAGACTGACACCGTCAACGTGGCTGAACTGAAGACAGAAGTCACATTTGTCCCTGAAGAGCAAATCACAAATGGGGAAGAAAGTAAAAAAGAAGATATTCTTCACTTTCTCTGGATGAAACAGCAACATGACCTTAAATGTAAATGGGCCCGTTGCATAAAAGGATTGACAAAGAACAAGGGTTTGGAGTTATGCAGAGGCTGACGTGAAGAAATTTAGTATCCAAAGGAAACAAGCATATCATACAATGAACCTGGTTGTAGGTGGGAACAAACTCTACTGAACCAAATTCACATCCCGTGTGCGTTAAAGCACCCCAGGCATAAATTCCCAAAACCTCCCCCTGAGCATTTCTGGACTTTCGAGAAAACATACTCATCAGAAGGGCCTTCACACACTGGTGCTGAGACTAGAGGATCCCTCTTCCCCTAAATATCTCCACCTAGTCATCACATTCTTCAGGCCATGGGGCAAAGCAGATGAAGTGACATCTTTGGATTAGCTCTGGAATATATTATAATGACTTTGGATTTTTATTTAGGGCTCAGGCTCATTCGGTATATCCCCTGGAAAAGCACCATAGTATTTCCAGAAGCAGCCTTCACTTTCAGGAATGTGACTTCTCCAGGGACCTGACTGTATGGACTACGACAGAAGAAAAAGTTCAAAGTCAGGTGCACTGCCACCCAAATAGCCAAGTCCTCAGTGCGCCCAAGGGTCTAAAATACCTGCTACCATAGAGGTTAGATACTGTTGCTTCCAACCACAGTCTATAGAAACCTTCTTATCTTGGGCGGTTTTCCTCAGATAATCTGCCTTTGAATGTTTTAACACTGATCAATGCATCAAGAAAATTTGCTGGGAGCCTATGGTTGCAAGTTTGCTGCTGAGGGAATTCAGAGTGATGGGCGCATGGTCTGTGTTCCCAACACCCGTCCGAGGTTAGTGCCATGCAAGGCACGGGGGGTGGGCTCCCTCTGCTTCCCGAAGGATAACTAAGTTTCAGACAGGAATCTGAGGGTGTTTGTGTGATAGAGAAAACTCTACCTATCCTTTAAGGCAGGGAAACAAAACAAACCCAAGATGACACTTCTAATCAGTAGCAGGACTACTGCTGACGCTTTGTTTGACTGAAGTTGTTTGGTTTGGTTTGAAACTTCCAACCGCAGATGGCATCCACTTTTGCACGATGCAGCCAGGACCTGACCTGCTTCCTTTTAGAGCAGTGGTTCTCAACCGTCCTCATGCCGTGGCCCTTTAATACAGTTCCTGTGGGTCGCGACCCACAGGATGAGAACTGCTGTCTGAGATGGAGAAACCCTCAGTGAGGCAACCTTCAGGGAGCTAAGGAGGTAATGTCCGAGAATGAGGTGAACCCAAGGAGCTTATACTGCCCGAGGTAACTATTAGGAATCATGTGTGATTCATACGGGGGCATCACCAAGATCCCACAGAGAAAAGCAAGTTGAAAATCACGTTACTCCTGTATAATCGTAAGGAAGATTCTGGCTTTCCATTGTGATACAAATCTCATTCCATTTCCCCATATGTCTGTGCTTTCACATTGAAATATTAAAAACTGGTTTAATTAATATCTATGAAGTCCTTCTGGAAGCTTCAACTCTATGCTTTTTTGTGCTCTGATGATTTTAGAAATTACTTTTCTCCTACTTGACTGTACAGATTAGACTATAGGCTCTTAGCAACTATAAAATCTATGCATTGCAGTAGGGTATACCACACCTTTGGGATAGAATCCCTGTGGTAGACAGAATTCTGAGACGCCCCCCAAGATTCCTGGCTGTTGGTGTACATGTCCCATGTGATCCCATCCCCATGACTTAGCAGCACGATGCTTAGATTATGTTTTATAGCAACACTGGAGAAATTGTGCAGATGCAATGAAGATTACCAATTCGGTTGACTTTGAATTAGTCAAAAAGCTGAATATCTTGGGTGGGCCTGGCCTAATCAGGTGAGCCTTTAAAAGGCCCTCTGCAGGAAAAGATTGGAACTGCATAAGGGCCTATGGGGACACAGCAAGGTGCTGAGAGTGGTCTCTACTCAACAGACACTGCGATACCAGACTGAGGACTGAGGTCCCACAGCCACAAAAACGTGGACTCTGCCAATAACCCAAGGGAGCTTGGAAGTGGATCTCCCTAGGTAAGCCTTTAGATGAGGAAATAGCTGCTAACTCTTTGATTTCATACTGTTGAGACCTTGGTCAGAGGATCCAGCTAACTTGTGCCCTGACTTCTGACCTACTACACTGAAATAATAAAATACGTTTCATTTTAAGTTGCTCTGTTTGTGTAACTTATTATGCAACAATAGAAAGTAAATATAGCACTCCCATCAGTAAAAAATTTGTGTGCACACATTTCCCAATATGAGTATTTATAGCATATTATTACGGTCCCTCTCAGCATAGAATATTAAAAAGCTTGTTTTCTTACATTTTTAGTAACATCATACGTGTAACAGTTCTAAATTTCCTTTCTGCACTGAATGCATTAAACACTGCCCAGGTGAAGATACTTGCAATTTTTAAATTCTCACTGCCTTAGAAGATATAGATACTCACAAGGCAGATTCTAGGCTGGTTAGACGGTGGATACTTGCTTTGCCGAAAGTTTTGCAAGCCCTGCCAAAAATAAGTTGCTCAGAATATTGAAGAATATTCCTCTATGCGTGCTTGTGCTCAAAAAGGAGCAAAGACAGTAGGTTTGTTGAGAAGAATAAAAGAACACCATACTACAGATGTCCCATCGCTCTGTCCTCTGACATGCCTTATACACATGAAGATGGTGCATATATTCTATGCATGATAGCTCACTTTTAAGCTAACTTTATATTCAAATACAAAATCGCTAAACATCTGAATGAAGATTTCTGCAGCTTGCAGCCCTCAAATTACTGCTTGTACACAAACTCTTCTTGCCAATAACTTTGCATTTTAATCTCCAATAAATCTAACAAATAACTGTTTTCAAAGAGTGCTTGCAGCACTGAACATTTCATCAATGGCTTCTACCTATAAGTGTCAGTGACTTTAAACAACGATTCTGAATATTTTTAAGAACGGTGCTCATAGGTGGTTAATAAAGCGACTGAGTTTCATGAGTCACTATGTTGATATTGACCACAGGAGTTGGTAACAGAATAGTTTCTCAAACGGGAAAAAGAATAAAGACTTCATCTTTCACAAAAGCAAGTTAGCCTAAGCCTCCTGTTTGCTCCTTAAGCATTTTCACTTCCTTCTATTAGAGAAGTGCTCAGACTGTCCTGTGAACAAAGTCTGTTCCTCTATTTGACTGTGGGAATCTTTCTAGGGTATAAACACTGCTTTTACATGAAGGGCCTTTATATGTAATAACTTATTTAATCATATCATGAGCCTATGAGGTAGGTGTTATTATTTATCCCACCTTATAGATGAAGTACAGAGTGGTTAAGTAACTTATCTAATGTCACACAGCTTGTAAAGAACAAAGCTGATATTTAAACCCAGGTCTTGTGAATTCCTGATCCTGAATTCTTCATCAAATTTAGATGACTTAAATTACATCAAAAAAATTTTCTTTTCACCCAAAATTTATTACCACCATGATTTAGGTCCTGCAGTGCCTGAAATTTTATTATTAGAAATGAACTCATTGGGGTTTATCATTGTTCTTGCTATAAATTATTTCTAAGAAGTATAGTGCTTCTGGAAGGGGTAGCATATGGAGTTCCTCATGAGTATTATGTGAGTAATGTGCGAATCTAAGTCATGAATTAATTCTGGGAGTGTGAGAGGAAGAATGAGTTCACTAGATACCGAAAAGCCAGGGATGCAAGAGAAATCGAAAAGTATCAGAGAATAGATTGCACCATCGGCGAACCTAATTTAGAAGATGGTATCTCAGAGCTTGTTCTGTGTTTCAAGAACCCCTTCCATTTCATACATAAGCCATGTTAGCTCTGCTATTTGCTGTAAGTCAAAGACTTCAAGAAACATGGTTGGAATCTTCATATTTGATCGATTGGTTGTTGATATTTTATTGGGAAGAGCACCAAGAGTGAGGGAAAAGGGAGCCGAGGCAGGGAAGAGGGAACTGGGTCCACTCAGCTGCCCACTGGCTGTTTCATCGCTTGTCTCTAGACCAGGGGTGGCGAACAAGTTCGACACAAAGAGCCAAAATTTTAAACTGTGAGAGTCAGAGAGCCACACCACGCAGTGACCTGCCAAAACAGACAAACACTCACACAAAAGCATATAATTTTAACAATAATATATTA
>CAUYPK010074784.1:0-46602 GCA_963574355.1 Loris lydekkerianus
TTCTTTGTGCCCTCAGTGAATCCCAAATAATACAAAAAGGTGGCCAAGGAAGGGGAAGGGAGGGGGGAGGTTTTGGTGGAGGGAGGGTAATGGGTGGGGCCACATCTATGGTGCATCTTAGAATGGGTACAGGTGATTGCACTAATGTACACAGCTATGATTTAACAATAAAAAAATAAATAAAATTAAAAAAAGATGATACACAGTTAAAAGAAAAAATAAATATGCGTTATCAGAAGAAAAAACAAATTACGTAAAAAACTCTAAAATGCGAAGAAAATGCTCTTAAAATACTAAGAAAACCACTTAAATATTTTAATGAAAATGATAGATAGGGTTTATTAACACTTTCTTTCTCCCAGGCAAAGGCTTACTGGACTACATGTATTATCTCATTTTAAAAATACATTGCTTTTTATTTATCTTTACGATTTCCCTTAAAATCTTGTGAAGTAAATCTCATTTTTTTATATATGCAATTCTTATGAAAGTTCCAAGTAGCAGAAATTTTTGTTATCTCAGTAAAAATTTGGAGATGTTTGAGTCAGCTATCAGTTAGTGACAGGTACACGTTACTCTTTAACTGGACTTTAAACCCCTTTGCAATGCTGCCTGACTTTATTTCCATGCACAGGTAAAAACATAAATTAGATCATCTTATAGACCAGTGGTTCTCAACCTTCCTAATGCCGCGGCCCTTTAATACAGTTCCCGTGGGTCGTGATCCACTGGTTGAGAACCGCTGCTATAGATTAATTTACTAATTATTGCCCAATATTATATTGTGGCTGTTATCCATATTATTAAATATCTTTGAAACATCACTGTATGGGCATGATACATAGGCAGATGTATTATAATTTGTCTATCCATTCAGCAGTTAGACTAGATGGCAACTTCCAATTCTTTACAGTTATTAATAATGCTGGAGCAATATTTTTGTGCATAGGTATTTTAATATTTTGAATTTTCTTAGGTTAGATTACTATAATTTTACTCAGTAAGTCATAGATTATGAATTTATGTTAGGGTCTATAATTGAAAAAATTTAAAAAGTTGTACCAATTTACAAATGCACTTGCAGACTTTGAGATTGCTTGAGTTACTGTTTCCTTTCTACCATGATGTATTATAATTTTATTTGAATGATGGCAATTTTACAAATTTGCATAGGATCACAAATAAAGTTGAACTTCTTCTTCAAATGGATGTTGATTATTTCCATATCTTCTACTGTTAAATGTTTGCAACTTTTATTTTCTATTATAGTATTAACTACACTCTTATAAATTTGTAAGGGTATTTTATAAAATACATCAGCCGATACTCTGATATGTTTGTTTTAGATAATTTATCCCAATATACGTCAGTCTTTCTATTCTACTTAAACAATTATTCAATTATTTTAATAAAATCTAGTCATTTCTAAAATCATGAATTCTTCTAATATTTGCATGCATTAAAGAACAATTTCCTAACTCAATATCACTTAAATAGTGAAATAAATTTTCCTCTATTTCTTCAGATTTTATTTTTATATTAAATTTTTTATATGAAATAACTTTGGTTTTGATGAATGTGCAATTCAATTTTTTATTAATAAACACCTTTCCAAATGACACATAATAAATATTTCATTTTAATCCATTTTTCATTTCTTCTGTTAGTATTTTATTAATATGAGTTATTTCATTGAACTTTTTTCAATAAATTATCTTTTATTTATCTTTGTTTGTACCTTAAAATCTTAGGAAGTAAACCTCACAGTTTTAAAGATAATTTCACTTAAATTAAATGAAATTTTTGTTAACATCTATAATTAGATAAATTTTAAAAGCCTGTTGTTAATAAATATCATTGAGGATTTTGTTAGAATTGTGTTTGACCTACATGCTAATCAGGGAAGAGATGGGGAAATCCAGCTTTTTTTTTTTTTTTTTCTTTTTTTGAGGCAGAATCTCACCCTGTGGCCCTGTGTACAGTGCCATGGCACTGTCATGACTCACAAGCTCTTGGGCTCATGCAATCCTCTTGCCTCAGTTTTTCTATTTTTTGTAGAGATGGGGTCTAATTCTTGCTCAGGCTGGTCTTGAACTCCTGATTTCAATCAGTCCATCCACCTCAGCCTCCAAGAGTGCTAGAAACAGGAGTGAGCCACCGTACCTGTCCTCTTTATGCAATATTTCATCTTGCTACTTTAGAGAAGCATATTTCCTTCTTTTGCAAAAGCATATTAACATTGATCTTGAGATTCTCTCATATTAGCTAATATTATTTAGATGTAAGTAATGCATTGGAAATTACTATGTGATATTCTGATATATAAGGATCTTTATTATAAATACAGTGTAAGTTAACAATGCTTATGGCCATATTTTCATAAAGTTGCTGGTGTCTATATTGAAACATTGCAAATGAGGAAAAAGAACAAAACATAATATCTGGAGTCATTAAATAGTCAATAGATACTATATTAGTTTGCTTGGGTTTCCAAATAAATGTGTCACATACTGGGTGACATAAATAATAAATACTTATTTTTCTCAAAGTTTTATATTTTTTTTATTTCAGGGTAATATGCGGGTACAAATGATTAGGTTACATCATCGTTTGCATTTGTTAGGTTTAGGTCAGGTTGTAGCTGAGCCCCTCACCCAGCAGGTGTGATGAATACCCTTACGTCTTACATCATGTCCATTAAGTGAGAGTTTACACATCCTCTTCCCTTCTTCCCTCTTTCCTTCCCCTTCTCCCCTCTTCCCCTAATTTAGCAATCTGAGGCTAAGGCATCAGTAGGACTGGCTTCTTTGGAGATTTCTTTTCTTGGCTTATCGATGGCCATATTCTCCCTGGGTCTTCACATGGTCCTATCTCGGAGCCTACCTGTATCTTAATTGACTCTTCTCACAAGAACCCCACTCACATTAGATTAGGACTCAACTAAATGATATCACTGAACTTAATACCTTATTGAAAGGCTCACAATCTTCAAATGCAGTCACATTCTGAGATGCTATGGGACTGGGTTTCAACATATGAATTGGGGGGGGGGGGACACAACTAATCACACATCAGATATAATTGTATATTTTACAAAAATTAGTAAAAATGTGAAAGCTATTTTGGAAATTACATATTACGATACAGCTTGGAGATACTGCAGGTTTAGTTCCAACTAAAGGAGTAAGCTAAATATTGTAATAAAGCAAGTCACACAAATATTTTGTGCATATAAAAGTTATGTTTACACTATCCTACTACCTATGAAGTATCCAATAGCATTATGTCCAAGAAATGTATATACCTAATTTAAAATTTTTTGATAAAAATGCTGATGATCATCTGAGCCTTCAAGGCATCATTGTTTTTGCTGGAAAGGATCTTTCTTCAATGTTGATGGCTGATGACTGATCAGAGTAGTAGTTGCTGAAGGCTGGGGAGGGGGGATTAATATAGCAATTTCTTAAAATGAGACAACTAAGTTTTTGTTGTTGTTGTTTGTTTTTTTGACACAGAGTTTCATTATGTCACCCTTGGTGGAGTGCCATGGCGTTATAGCTCACAGTGACCTCAAATCTTGGGCTTAAGCAATTGTCTTGCCACAGCCTCCCAAGTAGCTGGGACTACAGGTACACGCCACAGTGACTGGCTATTTTTGTTGTTGTTGTTGTTATTGTAGTTGTTGTTATTGTTGTAGTTGTCATTGTTGTTTAGCAGGCCTGGGCTGAGTTCAAACCCAACAGCCCTGGTGCATGTGGCTGGCCCCATAACCACTGAGCAATGAGCAATTAAGTTTATATAATATTTTAAATTTTTTTTGTCATATCAACATTTCCATAGAACCTTCATCAAGAATAGATTCCATCTCAAAAAAAGCCACTTTTTTTTTTTTTTCTTTTCCTGCTCACCTATAGGAAGTAATTGCTGATAAGTTCTAGTTTTATCATGAGATTGCTGTTATTCAGTCACATCTTCAGGCTCTTAACCCTAATTCTCCTGCTATTTATGTATCTGCAGCGACTTCCTGCACTGAAGTCTTTAACTCCTGAATGTTATCCATTATCTATGAGAGGTGAAGTCAACTTGTTTCAAACTTCTGTTAATGTTGATATCATACACATTCTAAATGATATCTAGAATGTTGAGTCCTTTCTAGAAAGTTTTTAATTTACTTTGTCTACATCCATCAGAGATATCATTATCTATGGCTACCATGGCCTTATGAAATATATTTCGTAAGTAATAACACTTGAAAGCTGAAATTAGTCCTTGATCTGTGGTTAGCAGAATAGATGCTGTATTAACAGGCATGAAAAAAGCCTTGATCTCCATTGATCTCTTTGTCTGTCTCCATCAGAGCACTCTGGTAATTAGGTGCATTGTCAATGAGTAGGAGAATCTTTTTTTTTTTTTTTTTCTAAATAGCATATCTCAATATTTAGTCTTAAAATATTCAGTAAACCATGTTATAAATCTTCTATTTACAGAGTACAGGCAAAGTAGACTTAACATAATCTTAAAGGTCTAGGATTTCCAGAATGGTAGATATATGAGCTTTGGCTTCACCCTGAAGTCAGCTGCATTAACCCCTAACATGACTGTCAACCTATTCGCAGAAGCTTTGAGAGCAGGCATTGACTTCTTCTCTAAAGTTATGAAAGTTTTACATGGCATCTTTTCCCAGTAAAAGCCCATCTTGTCTCCTTTAGTGTGGCCATCCTCATTAATAATCCCGGCTAGATCTTCTGGATAACTTGCTGCAGTTCCTGTACCACCACTTACTGCTGTGCTTTTATGTTACAAAGATTTCTTCTGTCCTTAAACTTCACAAACCACACTTACTAGCTTCCAACTTTGTTTCCTGCAGTTTACTCACCTCTTTCACTACTCATACAAGTAAAGAACATTTGGGCTTTGTTGGGGGGAGCGTTTGGCTTTAAGTGAATGTCAGGGATAATGTGATCTTCCATTCAGACCACTAAAACCTTCTCCATGACAGCAATAAGGCTGTTTTGCTTTCTTATCATTCATGTGCTCACTGGAGCAGCACATTTAATTTCCTTCAAGGGCTTTTTCTTTGTGTTCACACTTGGCTAATGTTTGGCATAAGAGGCCTAGCTTTCAACCTATCTTGGCCTTCCAGTGTTTTAAAAGATTCCCATTTCTTCTGCACAGAAAGTGACCTCCACAGCCTATCAGACACCATCTTTGTTCCTTGTCTTTCTCAGTTATGTTACTTTTTTGCACAGGTCCCCGAAATTTCATCTATATTTTTTGAGTCATGAAACCTGGTATGTGATCCATATTTTAAAATCCAGATCTCCAGAGTACTAATCCATCTGTGTGCCACATTGACTCATATACTTTTACATATGCTTTTAAGAATATCTAATGAAATCTGGCTAGAATTAAGCTATTATATTTCTTTTTGCAATAATTACCATTGCCAGTCTATGATTGAGGTTCTATTATAGGACACTATAAACATTGGTTCGATAGTCTAAGATGTTGAACATTCTTACAACTATTTGAGTTGGATTCAGGAATTTTGTATTGTAATTATAAGATTATTTTTTTGTTTGAGGAAAATGGGATTTTTATTTGGATTAATATTTAGGTTGCTTTTCTTCCTCCCTGCATGTCCTGGATAAGTATGTGATCCAGGCGAACCCTCCTGAAGGTACTTTTCATTTGGATTAATATCGAAATTGCTTTTATCCTCCACACATGTTCTGAATGAATGAGTGATCAAGCAAATCCTTTGTGATCTACTTTTTCTTTTTCTTTTTACTTCTTTTTACTAGGATATAATATCCTTAATTTTGCCCTTATTTTTTATTTCAGCAAATACTTGGGGAAAATCTACTATGTCTTATACACTGTAAAACATCTGGCCCTAAAACATTAAATGTAACTCAGATTCTCCTGACAATTCAGAAACAGACAATAAGTAAATAGGCAATTAAAAAAAGAAGCAAGATCAAACATAAGCTAGCAAGGAGGACATGGTGTTGAACCCATGTTGCACTTTAAAAACATATTTATGTGTAAATGATAATTAATAGCCGAGAAAAGCTACACATGTGTCCCTTGCTTCCCACATGAATGAAAAATTATGTTTGGTTTAAAACTTCAATTTGTTGAACATATTTCCTAATGTTCCTCTTAAACTTTTCTACACATTACTTTTGAAAAAAAATAAAAATAACAGAAGTCCACTACGCTGTGATTTCATGTCCTGTATTAGCTACTGACATGAATAATGAAGTCGAGATTCCCTATAATGTTAGAAATTGGAAAATAAACATTAAAATGTCAAAATTATGTCTGTTGAGATTTTGCTGCAGCCGTGGAAATCTGTGGCCCGCTTCTCTACTTACATGGAGCAGAACTGAGTGATGGTGTGTGCTGCCGCCTCACTGGGTCCCCACAAAGTCACACAGATGCCATCCTTCTCAGCTTCGTCTGTTCAGGATATAATAGAGTATCATAAATGGGGTGATTCATCAACAACAAAGATCTCCCCATTATGGAAGCTGGCAATCCAAACGAAGAGCTGCAGATCTTGTAAAACTCATGTTCAGGTTTATAGAAGGGCTCCTCCTGGCTGTGTCTTCCTCTTCCTCACAGGGCAGAAAGCAGGAGGGGGGTCTCTCTAGAGTTTGTTTTATGATGATGGCACAAGGCCCACACATGACATCTCCACCCCCCTGACTGAATCATCTTCCAAAGGGCTCACTTCCTAACGCTATCGGTTTGGGGTTAGGATTTGAGCATTTTAATTTTGGTAAGAACACAAACATTCAGATCATAGCAGAGAGCGAAGGGCAGAAAAATGTGCAGATCAGTTTATGTGTGGGGCCTGATTTCCAACTTTTAGTTGTCACCTTCTAGCTGTGTCCTCACACAATAACCAGGGACAACTCTGGTCTCTTCCGCCTCTTATGGCCATAATACCATATATGAGGTGTCTACCCTAGGACCTAATCACCTTCCCAAGACTCTATCCTGGAGATTAGGTGTAAGCATAGGAATCTGGGGAGACAAAAACATTCATTGTATAGAAGGCACAGTGTGAAGACACTGCCACACTCACCTAGTTAACACTTTCTCAGAACTCCTCTGCAGGGAAAAACTCTTTGGACTCCATCCCCTTCCTTTCTTCTCCTTCTTGGGTTCGGAGCTCCATCTTGGTTTGAAGGACCTCCCCACCTCCTCCAGCTCCCTGACATTTATCCTTCACAGGTGAATTGCAAATAAATGTTTTTCATATCCAATCCCATCTTGTTATCTGCTTCTCAGAGAACCCTAATGTACACAGTCTGAAATAAATAGGTAAATTTGAAGAGATCCAATTCTAATTAACTCTTAACTCTTTTTATCACATGAATCATAAATGTTTTTATATTAATGGAAAATTCAGTAAAATTAATTTAAATCTAAGTTTTTTGTTGTTGAGACAGTCTCCCTCTTCTACCTAATATGGGGCGCAGTGGCATAATCATAACTCACTGTAACCCCAAACTCCTGGGTTCAAGCAATCCTGCCACCTTTCCTTTTGAGTACTGAGATCACAGGCATAGCCACCATGCTCAGCCTAAATTCTAAGTTCTTTATTCTAAATTTTCCTTTCAAAATAAAACCTTGAGGTTTTAAATTAAAATTTGTGTTTTATTGTGGAAAATAATTCATAAGTACTTTAGACTAATAGTATTTGTGATGACAAATAAAATAGAATAACTAGAAAAAACACAATTGAAACATTTTTAATCACTTTCAGGAGCTTAATAGATCTGTTTCCTAAAACTATTGTGGTAGCTGCAAAGTCTCATGTCTTTTTTCCTTTATACTCAGTTTAAGGTGGTTTTTTTTGTTTTGTTTTTTTTTCTCCTCTTTGGTGGGGACACTGACCATTCCTGCATTAATTAATTCATGTATTCATTAAGCAGATGTGTGTGTGTGTGTAATACTGTTCCAGTAAGCAGACTCTGTGCTGAATGTGCCTCTCAAGTATTAGATTCTAAATTCAGCTAAACTTTGCCTTGTGTTGCATTTGACATTTGGAACACAAATTTAAGTAAATGCCAGAGTTCCCCTCTGAATCTGTAGGAATTTCCTCTATTTGAAACTGTTTGTCTCTTTTGGTTCTGCATAGTTCAGTTGAAAAACATTTGTACAGATTTCTGGTGGCTCCTTCCCACAACCAAATTGTGTAAATCCCGTATAACCACGAAGTTTTACAAGAAGAGGATATGATTCATGCCTGGCCCAAGGTCCTCGTTTCTGTCACTTTGCCCATGTTTTCCCCTGTTACTGGTACGGGAAGCATTAGCTCTAATGTCAATGGCAACCCTGTGCCTGTGTCATGCTGCTCTTCTATCTGGAGCAATGCCACATAATACCTTATCTTCACCATGTCTCTGACCCAAGAAGCAACATAGTCATATAAAAATTGAAATCAATTATGTCAAGCCATTTTGGTGTGGGTTTTGATATCGTAACATCATCCTAAAGGCTGTTTCCACAAATGACATCGTTTGCCTTCTAAGATTTAATACAATCAGATATCCGTGGCTTCGTATCATCTGAAACTTCTTATTATTTTACATACATTTTGCTTTAAATGAACAATTTTTTAAAACTATTTTCACAACTAGTGGTTTTACTAGTTGTGTGTATAATGCTATGGGTCTTCCTAGAGACTGGTGATATATTGTGCTCAAATCCTTCTAATACCTTTCACCCATGTCTCAAACACACCTCTTCATCCAACCCTGCTACTTATAATACAATCCCTGGTTTCTAAGAGTTCTCCTGCTGTTAGAGCAGCATTTTTCCTTGTAAACATTGGCCCCAATTTGCTCAGAGTATTCCTGAGTCTGTTGCACGACTTGCCTGGTTTCTCTTATACCATCACCCATTTTTTTCTGCACCTCTCCTTATCTCAAATCATGTATGTTTTGTTGCCCAAAGATGTAGAAACTTCATGCTAGAAGGGGAAATTTCTTTAGTCAAGGTGCCACAACCCTCCTTCCCATATATCAATTTTAGGTCCCTTTCCAAAAAAATGTTTACTTTCTCATGTTTTTGAATATTTGTTTATAGTGATTTATACTATTGTTCATATTGAGAAGTTCATTGCTACTACTAATAATTGTAATGACTAATTCAAGCTTATGTTCCTGGAGAATTTTAATATAATTTCATATTTAGCTGTATATTTTTGTTTCAAAGAAGTATATAGAATGTTCAAAGGAAACATTTGAGTATAAAAATAACTTGTGATACAAATTTGCAGGGACAATGGAGTAGAAATACTATTTCATTGAGAAAAAAGAATAATGAAACTTCCTTTAATATTAAAAATGATTTACTCACATTTTTAACTGAATGATGGGATAATCACATCATCATTATTGTATTTGTAGTCCTTTCAACTACCTTTTGAAAGAGATCTACCAGTTGTTTTTAAAATAGATATGACGTTCTACTGAACTACTGCACTCTAGTATAATTTTTACCTATTTCAAGAAGGACTTCCTCTCCTTCCTTCTACCCGCAAAGAAGAAAAGTAATTTTTCTCCACCTGAGATCCTTATAATCATTCCATTCTTTGGAAAATACTTTTCTATTTTTCCTTGAAGATAGATCTGTCATTCATTGCAAATTTCATGCCAAGAGCCTCCCCATTGGACTTATAAAATTCTTACTCCCATGCTGGTTTCCTCACATTGGGATAATTCCCACAAATCTGCTGGACTGTTGTCCCTTAGTTGACTTCAGCATCACATACAAATTTCCAGTCTTGCTGAGAAGGAGCTCCTAGTAGCACGAGGAGGTAGCCAGAGGATTTCACCATGGGAAGTTGTGATGACCACAGATGAGCCACTTTCTGGGGGTGGATAGAAAAATCCTTCCCATCACTCTGAAATTCTATCATTATTTGAGCTTCCTAACTCACCATTTTCTCAAAATCCTCTGTCAAAGGTTGCCAATCACTTATTAAATTAAATCTAAAGCATACATTTTAATCTGTGTGTCACTAGACTTCTCTGCAGTATTTGATAGGGATGACAATTCCTTTTCTGAACTCTCAGCTTCCATCACACCTCTCAGAGCACCTCCCTGCTTCCCCCACAACTTGCTCTAAGCTCATTCACGTGCAGCAATTTCTCTGCCTTCTCCAAAACTCTGCTTTTCTTGCTCTGAACACTGTCTTGGATAATCACACTCACTGATCTTTAGCTATCAATAGGATGTTCTCACAGCTTAGAATTTATATTTTCAGCTTTTCTTCTGACTGTGCCTCATTTGAACCTTACAACCTGCTCTCAATAGAGCTCTTTGTTTGGATGTCAATTATGTTTTTCTTAACTATGAATAAAATTGTTGCTCCAGAAATATAGACAACATATATCCCATGACTTCCTGTACACTCTAACACAAAATCTCATGACCTGTAAGAACATAGATATATTTTTAACTAACCACGAGGAATTTGGCCACAGTCAAGTTATTCACTCCTCAAAAAAAAAAAAAAAAAAAAAAAAAATTATGACTCCTCTTCAGCCAGAGGGCCCGTTTTTCTCTCCATATCTATTCTAAGTCTATGCTTGTGATTTTCCCCGTGGGTTGCTCATTTTCTTTCTGTTCCCATATTCAAATGATTCCCCTTCTTTTAAGGTTTGACCCAGTTTTCACACACTCAGTGCAGTCTTTCTTAATTATTCTAATACCCATTTATCTTCACTTTGTAGAACTCCAATAGAATGTATCGTGCATATAAATTCATTTGGACACTAAGTCAAGGACAATCGTTAACTTATAAATAACTTTGAGTGCATATTCTTTGATTTTGCAGCTACAATATTGTTATAGACTGTACATATATGTCTCCCCCCCCCCATTTCATGTGTTGAAACCATACCCTTAATGTAAGCATATTGGGAGGTGAAGTCACCAGGAGGTAATTTGGTCATGAAGGCAGAGCCTTTATAAATGATATTAGTGACCCTATAAGAATTGTAAGAGAGCCTGTTTCTCTTTGCTCTGTCATGTCTGTCTGAATTACAATAGTAATTTAGCATTCTGTGTCCTGAAAGAGGCCCCTTTGCACAACCCGATCATACTGCAACCCTGACCTCAAACCTCCAGTCAGCAGATTGTGACAAATATATTACTCAAAAAAAAAAAAAAAATAACCCTGTCTATGATCATTTAGTATAGTAGCCTGAACAAAGCAAATACCTAAGTTAGAGGGTGTGAATTCTTATTAGCCAACTTTCACTTCTTAAAATAATGTTATGAACGTAGTAATGTTTCACAAGTTTTTGATAAATGGGTAGTTAAAAAGAAAGCACTCAGTTTCAAAGTCAGCTTCTAGTAAGTGGCATAATAAGTATTGTTGGAAAGACAATTCATAATTGCTAAAATGTTGAGAAAATAGCAGATTTATGGTAACCTACAAGTCCCAGAACCAGTGTCATATTTTGCTGAAATAAGTGAGGTTGGATTTGAAAAATGGGAAAATTATTTTATTGTCCAGATATTTGTATCTCTCCCTTAAAGCTTTTTTTTCTATGCTTATAGGTATCATACTCCTTTTTCCTTAGGGTTAACAAAGCCCAAATTAACATGAATATGTTATTTGGAAGAGCATTTGGGACTAAATTGGTTTGTCGTATGAGTTAAGTTAGTTGTCAAGACCTCATGATAGTGGAGGAGAAGAAGAGTAGGGACAGACATGTCCAGGGTATGCAGCTCTGGGGAAGGTGACAGCAAAGGGAATATTTGGGGCAACAAGGATGTATGATAAACGCTATGAACATGTGAGCACGAGCAAAGTGTGAGCTGCCAAAAAGCAGTGGGTATAGAGTATAACTCTTGCATACACTATATCTCTCCTGAAGGGATGTGTTTTGTGCAAGGTTAACTTGGTGAAATGTATATTGGATAGGGACTTACATTTAATGAAAATATTTTGAATTGTAGAATCCATGTTGCCTCCTTGAGGGAAATGTCCTGTCAAGGTTTTTAATTGCTTCGTGTAGTTGTTTACCTATACATTGCCTTGAGGATTTTGGTTTTTGTTTAATTATTGCTTATGTAAGAAAAAAAGAAGGTTGATGAGGGAAGGAACAAAGATGGCATAAAATAAGAGAAGGATGGAAAGGTACTTGTATTAGACACTTCTGTGACCAGAGCAGTGTAGATGCTTGAAATACTTTTTAAATATGTTTGCACAGTGAGGGAGTTAGAGGAGCCCTTACTTCTCAAAAAAAAAAAAAACAAAAAAAAACAAAAAAACCCCCTGAGATTCAGAAATATTAGATGAATCATTCTAGGCCACTTGCATATTAGGAGCAAAGTCTGGTATTTGACCTAGTGTCTCTAGAACTCTAACACTCATGATATTTTATGAAACACTAATTAAAATGAGAAAGAAGCAAAACACCATGGGGGCTTGGATTATCATGAATCGTGTTCCTAACAGAAGCTAATTTTCCATTAAATATCTCAGTTTTGATCCCAGACTCAGACTCTGAGACAGGATTTATATACAAAGAGTTTATTTTGGAAGTGGTCCTGGGGAGCATGGGTGGAGGGCTGAGGAAGTGGAAGAGAAAGAGAAGCAAGTCAGTCAAGGAGCATTGTCAGAGCAGGTGCCCTGGTGGGAGGGTGCAGCTGAATAACCCCACATGCTTACCGCGTTAGTCCTGAGGAGAGAAAGGTAGGGGAGTATTATGAAATGACTCCTCGCAGGTAATGATGGAAAGCTGCTTCTGTGCAGCACTAAAATCCCACATCTTTCCCGCCTGCTTGTGCACAGGTGGAGAGGGCGTGGGCAGCCCGAGCAAGTCCTTGGGCACCGAGTAGATGCTGATGGCTGGAAGTCCATTGGCAGGTCCTAAAAAGGCAAGGGAGAGGTGGGTTGAAATTTAATGGTAAGATCTGAAACTGTAAAACTTTTAGAAGAAAACGTAGGACAAAACTTCAGGACATTGACTTTGGCAATTGTTCTTGAATATGACACTGAAAGAAGAAGCCCCTAAAGCAGCAATAGACAAGTGGGGCTACGTCAAACCAAAGAGTTCGGTCACAGCAAAGAAAGCAACGGAGAGGGAAAGGGCAGCCTATAAAACGAGGGAAAGTATTTTCAAACTATAGATATGTATGAAATGAGGGATTACTATCCAAAATATATGAGGGGAACTCTTACGACTCAATAGCAAACAACAACAACAACAACAACACACAATTAAAATATAGACAAAAAATTACATTTTTCAAAAAAAGAAGTATAAATGGTATATGAAATGCTGCTCAATATAACTGATTATTAGGAAGAGGGAAATGAAAACTACAATGAGATACCACTTCGTACCTGTAATAATAGCTAATATATATAAAAAAGGTAAATATTGGCAAGGAAGTGAAACTGGAGCTCCAAATGTTGTTGATGGGAGTACAAAATGGTGCAACCACTGTGGAAACAGTACAGAGTTTCCTACAAAGTTAAAAATAAAGCGACCGCATGATCCAGCAATCCCATTTATGTTTATGTACATGCATCCCAAGAACTGAAGTCAGGATCTCAAAGAAATATCTGTCCTCTTATGTTCATTTTGGCATAATTCACAATAGCCAACACATGGAAACAACAAACATCCATCGTCATATGAATAGACAAGGAAAATGTGGTATAGGCATACGACAGAATTTCTTCAGCTTTAAAAAGGAAGGAAATCCTTCCATATGCAACAACAAGGATGAACCTTGAGGACCTTACGCCAAATAAGATAAGCTAGTTGCAGAAAGACAAGTACTGCACAATTCCATTTATATGTCACCTAAAATGATTAGACTCACAGAAGTAAGAGAGAAGAATGATGGTAGCCAAGAGTTGAGGAGAAAGTGGAGAATTGCTATTTAACAGATATAAAGTTTAGCTAAATAAGATGAGTAAATGCTACGGCCCTTTTGCACAACATTACACATATTGTCAACAATGTTGTACTATACACAAAAAACTTTTAAGAGGATAGATCTCAAGTGGTCTTCCTACTATATATGTATACATACACACGCATACATACATACACACGTACATACATACATAGAAAGCTGTAGATAGATGGAATCAGCAGAATGCCAACCTTACTCAGAGTTAGGAACTCTAGAAAAATTCCGTAAACGCCTCCATTGAAAGCGTTTTGTGAAGGTACCTGTATATACAGCCAACTCGCAGAGCAGTAGAACCTGCTCCTTCCACCTCAGCACAGCTACATCTGAGCATGTGACATCCACATTAGCATTCCTGCTCTGGCTGCTTTTAGAATTTAACTTTGCTTTAATTTTCCTCCTGCCAGAAAGTTTCTTTAGTTCATCATGTCTACAAACTTCTATGTATAGGGTGGTTGCCTAACTCTCAAAGCCTAGGGGATCAGCCCGAACTCTAGGTGCAAAGGAGGCTGCAAAAATGAGTATCTGGAGCTTTAACTTCTCCAGTGGGAGGGATACTCTGCTAATGGCATCAAACCTGTAAGGTTGTAGGAGGTGAGTCCATAAGTGTAAGAAAGGAGAGAAGAGATTGATTTAGAAAACAATAAGAAATATCCATGATGTACAGTTAATGTATTTTAAACCACAATTTTAAATTTCTTGGATTAGTTCTCAGAAATAAGCTGTACATCAAAGCTTCCAAGGAGAAAACATGAAAGGGATGGCATTTGATGGAGGATCTCAGGTTTAATTGAGGAGGTACAGTGATTCCTTCATTCTTGGTGTTACCCTATTATTTTTTTTTTTTAATTTTCAGTGCCATTGTTGTTTTTCTGGGTCAAAATTTTTAACTCCCCTGGCTTTTTCCTTTCCTTTTTCTTTTGATGTGTAAGAAACTCTGCTGTAAGAAGAACTCTTTCTCCAAATGCATCCCTAGGGCACTATTAGAAGCTGAGAGCAGCAGGCTCTTCTGCCCTCTGTTCCTCTGTGAGTCACTCGCTCACTCATTATGTGCGTCATGAGCCTGGACCTGCCAGCGACTCTGCGAAGGCAATGCCGGTCACCGGGACTGTGCTGTGCACCAAGTGCTATTGGAGGCAGGAGAAGAGGTAAAACACGAAGATAAGGAATTGGCCTCGGTGGAGTGTATAGTCTCCTGGAGTGCGTAGCTAGCAGAGTATATAAACAACTACATTGCAAGAAAAACAACTGCTATAGGAACAGGAGGAGGGGGAAATTTAGCTCTTACCAGGGACTGGACCAGGAGAAAGGTGGGACCCTTTATAAATCTCCTACCTCAGGTTTGGAAAGGATTTGAACATGTCTAGGTATGATGTGACAACATAAGAAATAGACAAATAAGAAAACTTGGGTTTTTGCTTGAGAATGATTAAATACCCCAATTTTCTCAGAATGTTTACTATGTGTAGAATAATAGGAAAAGAGACAGAAAAACAGGGTGTAACTGTTGTTCTGCTGAAAAGCTTTCTCGAATTATGGATCCTCCCAAAGGATAAAATGGGACCTAACAGGGTATTAGCTGTGTGTTTCTTTTCAAGTTAAACAAAGTACCTACTCTGGGACTGTCTCCTGGCATTTAGCTCATTACCTTTTCATGAGAAATTTCATGAGAAATTCACTATTAGAAATCAAATTCTCTTCAGATCAATTTCACATTCAGAGGTTAAAAAGTGTGTGCACATGTTAGATGTTGAATAGATATTATTTTACTGAACTAAGAAACTGATCTTTATGTTCTAGTTTAACATCTTTCTGAGTATCTCAGTTTTATAGTGACAAGTACCTTGGAGATAATGACCCAGATAGAACTGTTCAGAAAGACACAGAATAAAAAAGCTTCAACAACTTCTCTGAGCCTCTTTTTTTACTTCTGCCAGAACTTAGTGGTTAAAATAATACCATTATACCAGTTTCCAGTAAGTATGACGAACGGTTCTAATTAAGTCATTTAAAACAACAATTTTATTCCAAACATATGTGCAACCAAATGTGTTTTTAAAATTAATTTTCCATTGCTCTTTTGTGAAAATTAGAGTTATCATTATGAATGTATAAAACGAAAATATTAAAAGCCAGAATGTCTGACAAAATAAATGCTTTGCCTATTGAAATTTACACTGGTAATATACCATATATACTCGAGTATAAGCTGAGTTTTTTCGGCACAAAACTTGTGCCGAGTTCGGGTTTTTCAGGCACAAATTTTGTGCCGAAAAAACTCGGCTTATACTCGAGTATATACAGTATGTTTAAAGAATAATAATTACCTTTCAAAACAATAAAAGTCTCCACTCATTTATAAACATTAAAAAGTATAAACGTTGTAAAAACACAAATATAATACTCTTTTTTGTATAACTGTAAGGTTTACAAGTGAAATCTTGTTACATGGAATATTGCATAGAGGTGAGATCTGGGATTTTAGTATGTCCATCTCTCAAATGATATACATTGTACCCATTAAGTAATTTCTCCTCATTCCATATCCTACTTAGTGATTAAGTAGCTTTCAAATTATTGAACAAACAACAACACATTTCAAACCTGGTCTCTTCTTTTGTTATGAGCTCACTTAGGGCCGTGTCCTTTCTCTTTATAATGTTTATTTTCATTAGTAAAAAAAATAATTTATACGATTATGTGAATAAATTATGTCTTCCAATCTAAACTAAACTAAGGATTCATGAAGGCAAGGATTATGTATGATTTGGATAATAGTTTTGTCCTTAGGCTCTGGCAGAATAGGCTCCGTCATTCATTACTACATTGAATAAATGACTAATAAGAACAAGTTGAAAACTGCATCCAGCAAAGTACACAAAGCATAAAACAGCATTCTGTACCGTCACTAAGTGGGATTTAACACAAGAATGTAAAGCTGGTTTAACATCCCCCAAAACAACAATGTAATACACAATATTAAGGGTACAAACAAAAGACATGATTATCCGAAATGATTCAGAAGAGCACTTAACAAAATCAATCACCAATGTCTGGGCATTGAAGAGTTAGGTATTTATTTTAATGTTCACAGTCTGGTCTGTTTGAACCCATCCTTCTTGAGAAGTCTTTCCAGACATTGAAAATGGAGTGTCATCTAAGTCTTAGGTGACTGCAGCCATATCAGGACTAGGTATGTCCCAAGGCCAGTAATGCTGTGACCCTTGCAGACTCCTGGTGACACCAAGTGGAAGAAAATGCTCCCTGAGCTGCATTGCCTGGATTTGGAGGAACAGTGCTGCAGGCACTGGCTTGGCCACCCTGCTAAATCCCAGGATTACTTCATTCTCAGATTCTCACAGCAGTCAGTTTGCTGGTCAGCACCAGGGGACAGGAGGGGTTGCATAGCAAGACTGTATTTTCTGCCCTTTACCAAGCCTCTTCCTTTGATAGAATGTCACAACCAGGTACTGGGTTTGCTGGCCTAATTTTTTGTTCTTTTGAAGGCTCATCCTTGCGTGGATAATAAATTCGGTGTTTGTGTGGAAAGATCGTTGCTGGAGGTTTCTATTTGTCCATCTTGCTCCATCCTCTTCCAGATCTAGATTAAATCTACTACCAAATCAATAATAGATTGTGTAGATTTCACCAAAAAAAAATTGGTTATGATTCAAGGAGAGTGAAAAATGTTTATAACAAATCCCACATGGAAAATATAGTAATAAAACATTTTAATTGCTATCTCATTTGACATTTCCCTTAAATTCTGTCTATCTGTCACTCGCATATTTTCCACATCCGTCTCAATATTCCTTCCGCCCATCTGTCTCTCCCCTTTTGCTTATGCAGAATTTCTTGGTGCTGGCACAGCTTTACTTAAGTGCTGGTATCCCTGGATACAGCTTCTTTCTTAATCTCTTTTGCATTGCTCTAACCGTACTACAGATTGGATATTTTATTTTTAAAAAGGTAAATTTATTTCTCACAGTTCTGGAGGTTGGAAAGTTCAAAAGCATGGTTGCAGCATCTGGTTTTTGTGTTTTGTTATTCCATGGCAGAAAAGCAGAAATGCAAGTGAGCACGGGCAAAAGAGCAGAGCAACAGAGTCTGGGCTCACTTTTGTAATAATCCTTTCAACTTTATATTAACACTCTCCTGTAAGATTGACATTATTTGTGAGGGTGGGACCCCCATGACATAATCACTTCTCTTAATGGCCTCAGCTACCCATCCCATCACAGTGGCAGTAAAATTTCAGCATGACTTTTTGAGAGGATATTCGAACCATAATAGATTTCAAGTAAGTTTGTTATGACTTCACCTCAACAAAACTGTTGACATTTTGTTGCTATACATAGGAATTATTTTCTGTACATCTGGATTCTTACAAATAGGTCGATATTACTAAAGTATTTTGAAATGCTGAATTTATTAATATGAGTAGGTAATATGTCCATAGTACATAAACTTTACAGTTTAATTGGAAACCATTTCTTAACACAATGCATTGGATATCATGGTAGAAACTGCGTGTATCCAAATAAGCAAGGCATTCACTATTCAAATATTTCACAAACATGATCTAAATTCTTCCAAGTTGCAAGAAAACCAAGGTACAATGAGAAAATTGAGGCTCCCCAAGAGCATGATGAGTCATGCAGCTAGTGTCCAGATTTGCACTCATAGTTTCTAATAATAAATGCTTTTTTGTTTAATTGGGCCAGTGAATCACACTGACTATAAAAGTTTGCATATTTAAGTTTCATGGAATTCTATCTACAGATTCAAAAACATTTAATGAATGTACCTTGGATAGGAGTAGCGTATCTTGTATCCCTGTATCTTTGGCCAGCTTATGTTTTGGCATGTACGCATTCCCACCGTACCTTCTTCCATGGCCATTTTGATAAAGAACTCATTAAGTAAAGTCTAGAGTGGATGAGGGGAAAGGCTACTTGATACCCATACAGTAGTTTATTTTGTTAATATGACTATTGAGTATATGCTATGTGAATGCTGGCTGGGCATTCACATTAGGACAAAATTTCTCCCAGCCTAAACTCATTTCAAAAGGAACACTTCCCAAATTTTAACAACTCTTTATTTTTAACAAAGATTTCACTCTGCACATGGATTTTGTGGTGAGATAGTCAGGGGAACTAAACTCATTTTGATATTTTCAAGGTTTCTGTACCCACAAAGTCTGGTTTGGGGAATAAAGACAAACAGCACAGCACCGTCTATGAATGGCTAATTCAGGATTTATGCCACTTCCTGAAGGACAGTTACAACATCTCAGGGTGTCTGTCCCAGGAGGTACTGTAATGGTCCCCAATATTCCTATCCACTAGTGGTTTATAACTTCTGTGATTTCTAAGTGATGTGGTACATAATAAAGCCAATGGATTTTGTGACCTTAGTCCTCTTTGCCTTACTAATATTGTGAGAGTATGAGTTTCTTGCTCAGAATAAGTATTAGTAGGATGACGTGGGTTAAATAAGATTTTTCATAAGATATAAATACAGTTATTACTGTTCCTAGAAGTGTGGTGGGCAAAAATATCAAAACTACATAGAAAATATTTGTTTATTACACTAAAAACAATTTCCCTGTATTAGGAAGTACTGTCTCGCCATGAGGTGATTTGTTGCTCAATTATATGGCCATATGGAGGGCTCGGAGCCAGACATTGCTGCCATTAAATCAGGCAAAAACTTGTGGGGAAAAGTTAGCTCCAGTGACAGCCAGCTTGTGTTTTTATGTTTGAGCCTCACCTCCATTCTCTCTACCACGACCACGTTGTTAAAGGACTCATTAAGGACACTCTGGGGTGGTTGGGAAAGCAGGCTGATTGATAACCACAGAGTAGTTTATTTTGCCAATTCAATTATTGGCTGCATCCTCAGCAGCGGGTGAGCACGCATATTGGACAGAACTTCTGCCAGACTGGACTGCTTCCAAGGGGAAAATTTCCAAATTTTTACCATTTTTCTCCCTGCTGTTTCACCTCCCAAGTTCCTGACCATCTTAACAAACCATTCTTTAGCTGATTCTCTTACACTTTGCTTTAGAACGTATTTGTTTCCTCGTGTGTGTGTGTGTGTGTGTGTGTGTGTGTGTGTATCTCACAGCACAGCAAGGAAGTTTTCCCTGCTTTTGAGCGTCAGGGCCAAGTCCCAATAGGTATAAGACACCAATAGTCCGCTTCCAAGAAGTGCAGGCATATTCTACAAGGCCATTTGCACTCTAAGTAGATGCAACTTGCAGTTATCCCTATTATGCACAGACTCTTCAAACACCGTTCGCTGTGCTAAACCTAATGGTAAATGGCATCAGTAATCTAAAGGCACTGTAGCTCCTGCATGTAAGTACTGCAATCTAGAATTTTCAGACAAATAGAGACTGGACTAACTTGTGAATGCCAAATCTTATTACAAAAAACACTGAAGGACGGACTTTACAGATAAAAATAATTCAATAAGGGCCAGATGTGGTGGATCATACCTATAATTGTAGCTCCCTCGGGGGTAAAGGCAAGAAGATCAATTGAGCCCAGGAGTTCACGGCCAACCTGAGCAAGAGCAAGACCCTGTCACTACTAAAAATACAAAATTAGCCAGGTATTGTGGAGGGCACCTGTAGTCTCAGCTAACCATGGGAGTTGAAGCAGGAAGACCACCTGAGCTCAGGAGTTTGAGATGGCTGTGAGACAGACTGATGCCCTGGCACCCTCTCACCTGGACAACAGAGGGAGACTCTGTCTCCTAAAGAAAGAAAAATCAGTAAGGAAGATCTGAGTTTCTAGAAGGAAGAATGAATAACGAAATTCTATAAACAACTGAGAAAATATGAAATGGCAATTATTATCTAATTTGGGAAGTTAAAAATAATAGAAATAACATCTACACATTATACAATACATAAGGAAAACATTCAGAGTAGATAAAAATCAGGTATGTGTTATTTATAGGAAATGTCATTAAAAGCAAGCATACAGAAATAATAGAAACACAAAGAATAAAAAATAATGTACTGGGAAAATACTAATCAAAATAATGCTGGTGAGCAAATACTAATCAAAATAATGCTGGAATAGCTCTATTAGAAACAGATAAACTTTAGGAAAAACAATATTATTAGTAGTAAAATAGTTCAGTAGATTAAAATTATAATGAGAAGAAAACATTGGTTTACTAGCTAGATATACTAATTCTAGATTTGGATTACTTAATAACACACAACACACACACACAAAGCTACAAGTAAAAATGAAAATCCACCATCAAAGCAGATCTGTCAAGAAGATACAAAATTTTGCTAAGAAATAGAAATTATGAACAATACAAATAATATAGTTATAAATAATGTCAATTTTGCATTGTTTTCTGTGTGTGTATATACATATATATACAAATTTGATGTGTGTGTCTGTAACAATTTTTACATATGTTTCTCATATCTACTCAGAACATTTTAACAATTGTCTTTAAAAGAGGACAAATTTTTAAAATGCAATATCATAAACCATGTTTGATCACATTACAATTACATTTTTAATGCAATATCAAAAAGTTATTTATAAACAAAAAATTTAGACTTTTGAAAGCACACGGTAAGTAGCTAATCATTTAAAGAAGAAAACTTATTATAAAAAATAAACTACCTTTACCTGAATGATGATGAATATTGTACATGTCATACATGTAGGATATAGGTAAAATAGTTCTGAGAGGGAATTTAACAACCTTGAATGCTTATATTAATAAGAAATAGATGTTTTATTTATTTATTTATTTTGGAGACAGAGTCTCATTTTGTCACCCTCAGTAGAAAACCGTGGCATCATAGCTTATGGCAACCTCAAACTCTTGGGCTTTAAGAGATTCTCTTGCCTTAGCCTCTTGAGTAGCTGGGACTACAGGTGCCCGCCACAAAGCCTGACTGTTTTTTTTTTTTTTGTTTTTTTTTTTTAGAGACAAGGTTTCACTCTGGCTCAGGCTGGTCTTGAACCTGTGACCTCAGGCAATCCACCCACCTCAGCCTCCAGAGTGCTAGGATTACAAAGGTGTGAGCCACCACTCCCGGAAACAAATAAATGTTTTAAATTAATGCACTAAACATCCGGTTTAAGAAATTAAAAAACCTCATAATGTAACTGCAAGTAAAAGAGAGAAAATTAAGGCAAGTTGGAAATCAATGAGAGTAAAATAATATATATGAGTACCTTCAACAATCTCAGAATCTGTTTTCTTAAAAAGACTAATAAGATAGCCTTTTAGCAAATTTGATTGTCCCAATATTTGAGTAAAAAAAGAGCCTTAATTCAGAAAAGCATACATTGTTAAATGTTAGTAAAAAAACACTTGGAAAAATTTTATGTCCTTGAACTATTCTTTGAAAACAAAGGTTAAATATCTCTATTCCAGAATTTATCAAAATTCTGAGGATACTCAGATAATTACAAATATGAATGTTTATATTACCACTAAAGAAATTGAATTCTAAATATAACATCTTGTCACATGCAAGAAACTGAAAAATTCAGTTGATGTTCCAACATAAATTTTATCAAATATGTAAGGCATTAAATTTCAAATCCTCATAGAATATTCCACAAAAAAGCTAAGTGAGACTACCTTGTTATAAGCAGAGTAATGCCCCCCCAAAGATATATACCTATGTATTCTAATTTCCAAAACTGTGACTATGTTACCTTACATATCAAAAGGGACTTTGCAGATGTATTGGGTTAAGGGCCTTGAATAACTTGGATTATTCAGGAAAAAACACCCAGAAATCACAAGAGCCCCTGAAAGTGTAAGTGAGAGTCAGAAAAGAGTCAAAGAAATATGGCAGAATCAAGTGAAAAGCCACTAAGTTTGTGGCACTTTTTTCATAGCAGAAATAGAAAACCAATGCCTTCCTCAACTAATTTTATGGAGCTAAAATGTTCTTGATAAAAATTCTACACAAATTCACAGAAAGAGTTAGGGAAGTGTGTATTAACTGTATCTGAGAAACAAAGGATGAAATATCCTAAAGAAAATATCAGGAAACTGAATCCACCAATGCGTAAAAATGGATGCATCTTAAACTTCAGAGTGTCCCAAAAGTTATCCCCAAAATAGGGAAAATAGGAAATTATAACTAAATGTACCTTTTATTTACAAGATATCCATTATATAATGTTACAAAATATTTACAAAACATTGTCTATCTGTTGTTTACCCTTTTGTTATATTGTACAATGAATATTTTGTAAATAAAGGTACATTTAGCCATAATTTCCCACTTTGCTTATGTATGGCAACTTTAGGTTAACTTTGGGACACCCTGTACTTTGGTTTAATGGGATAAACTTTAAATTTGGTACCTCAGCCTCAGGGTTCTTCGTGAGCTGGCCGTGCCTTTTCCTGCTCAGTATTCCCCATCAGACTGACTAGTTTCTCAGATCCATGCAAATAGTCTGATAGCCCCGCAAGCAGGCAGAGCTCTTAACTAATTCAGAATCTTTCCACTTGTTTCCAAAATTTGGACATCTGTCTTCTACCCAATATTGACTAATTCCCATCTACCTGCAGGTCTCACCCTAATTGCAACTTCCTGACATTTTTGGAAAGACAAATCATCACCTCCCAATCTACTTTAAGACCCATGATCTTTTCCAAGCATAATCATGTTTTCTTTCATAGCATAGACAGATGAGATGTAAAGTATAGAATGATGGGAAGGAAATAAAATGACAGATTGGGATGTGATCCATTCCAAAATGAATATTTTAAAAGCTGCAAAAAAACCATTGCTATTGCAAACTTAAGTGATCTTAAGTGCATGTGTTTATTTGAGTAATGTGTGTCTTCCACCTTTAAATGTTATAAAATAAAAACCCTTTGAGAAAAGGAGCATTTGGTTTTATCCTTTACGGCATACTTGCTCAAGGCCTGACATGTGATATAATTGTTATTTAGAATAAAAGAAATAATTATTTATGATAACAATCATTATAATAAATTAAAAATGGTTCATATTGATACCAGATAATTCAACAGTAACTGACAAAAGTCCTGCACATGCCAAATGCTTGGTTGATATTTTGGACATTATATTTTAAGAAAGAGTAAACAGTGGATGTTCCCTAAGATTTTCCTAACCCCTATCCTACGTTAATGCCAGTAGTGAACTAGGATTGAATTTGAAATAAAATTTTTCATAAATAATTAACATATTTTTACCTGTAATTCAAGCACCGTTTGTTGAAGTGACTTTCCTTTCCCTTTTGAATTGCCTTCCCGAGCGGATTGTGTGGCGGCCTGTCTGTGGACGCGTCTTCTGTTCCACTGACTCTGCATGTATCTACACCATTTTCAGTTTTGGTTACTCTAGGCTATGTAAAATTCTAAAATAATGTAGGATAATGGTTGCAATCTTGAATATAATGAAGGATAACTTCTATGTCAAATGTGTTTTGTTTATTCAAGCACTTTTGTATTTTTCACATGAATTTTCATATAAGTTTGTTAATTTCTGCCAAAAACCCTATATATTATTTTAAGAAAAACTGACATCCATAGTATGCTATTATCTTTCAAGCTCTGAATATGATCTCTCTTTCCATTTCCTAGGTTTTATTTAGTTTTTTCAGCAATATTTTGTAGATTTCAGCATGGAACTCTTTCACATCTTATATTAGTTCATAAGTATTTTATTTCTGATCCTATTGTAAATGGCTTTTATCACTCACTTTCCAATTGTTTTTCTGTTTCTGCATAGAAGACAGTTAATTTTGGACGCAACTTTGTATTCATCAGCTTGTTAAATTTATTTCTTAGTTCTGATAAATTAGTAACTTACAGGGGCTTTCAATGTATCTAATCATCCTGTCTAGAAATAAAGGTGATTTTATTTCTTCTTTTCCGATCTTCATTCATTTTATTTCTTTTCTTGCATTGTTGAACTGTCAGATTATTATGTTGACAACTGATATTTTTTTTTTTACATCCATTTTATCTGATTTAGGAAGTGATCACTGCTGCTTTCATGCTGAGAGAATGTTTATTTATTATAAATAAGAACTGATTTTATGATATTGTATTTTTTCTACTTTGTTCTGCTAAAGTAGTGAGTTAAAATTTATTAATTATTAAATCGATCTTTCATTCCTGAGCTAAATTTTATTTGGTTATAATGTATTATTCTTGTTATATATTTCTGTATTCAATTTGCCAATGTCTTATATGGATGTTTGCATTTTTCAGGACAATTTTTGGTCTGTAACTTTCAAAGTCTTTGCATAAAAGTTTGCATAAAATAGATATTATTTCTTCTTTACAAGTAAATATAATTCACCAGTGAAACCTGCTGGTGCTGGAGAATTATTGGTGCATTAAAAGTACAAAGAAGATTAATCTGAGAATTCTTACAAATAATTATTTTACCAATTTTAAACTAGCGTTTATTTATTTTCCATTTATTTTTCATGTTACTTCTTAAAATTATAACTAAAAAATGAGCTGAGAAAATAAAGATATCACTACAAAATTATCATCAGAGAATTTCATTTTCCCTGGTGAATGAAACAAGCAGGACAAGATACTAAATAGAACATCAGTTGATTAAGGCATCACTTAGGAGTTGTATTAATACAGGATTGTTCTGATTTTTTTTTTTTCCATTTGTAATAGGTTTATTATCATTTTTTTCCCTTCTTTTTTTTTTTTTTTTGGCCAGAGCCGGGTTTGAACCCGCCACCTCCAGTATATGAGGCCAGTGTCCTATTCCTTTGAGCCACAGGCACTGCCCCCCTTCTTTTTTTTTAATTATTAAATCATAGCTGTGTACATTACTGCAATCATGGGGTACAATGTGCTGGTTTTATATACAATCTGAAATATTTTCATCAAACTGGTTAACATAACCTTCACAGCACACTCTTAGTTACTGTGTTAAGACATTTATATTCTACATTTAGTAAATTTCACATGTATCCTTGAAAGATGCACCATAGGTGTGGTCCCACCGATTACCTTCCCTCCACCCATCCTCCTCCTCCTCTCCCCTCCCTGTTCCCTTTTCCCATATTCTTGGGCTATAATTGGGTTATGTTGGTTTCCATAGTAGGGCTAAGTACATGGGATACTTTTTCTTCCATTCTTTGCTAAGAAGAATATGTTCCAGCTCCATTCATGTAAACATGAAATAGATAAAGTCTCCATCTTTCTTTAAGGCTGCATAATATTCCATGGTGTACATATACCACAATTTATTAATCCATTCATGGGTTGATGGGCACTTGGGCTTCTTGCATGACTTAGCAATTATGAATTGGGCTGCAATAAACATTCTGGTACAAATATCATTGTTGTAATGTGATTTTTGGTCTTCTGGATATATACCTAGTAGGGGAATTGTAGGATCAAATGACAGGTCTATTTTTAGGTCCCTAAGTGAGAACATTTAGTTTTTATTGCACAAGTAACATTTCAGGAATAATAAAAGAAATAAAAAGAAATGCACAGGTTCATAGCAGCATTACTCATAATAGCCAAAAAGTGGAAATAACTCAGATGTCCATGACCTGATGAATGAATAAATAAAATGTGGCTTATCCATGCAGTGGAATGTAGGTTGACAATAATGAGGAATGAAGTGCTGATACATGCTATGGCATGGATAGGTCAAGCCAGTCACAAAGACCATACATTGTATGATTCCATGTGTATGAAACACCCAGAGTAGCCAAATGCATAGAGACACAAAGTAGATTGGTGGCCACTAGGGACTGGGGAGAGGGGATAGGGAGTGGCTGAAGGATCAAGCCATGCGGAAGAGCATTCCAAGGATTGGGAACAGCAGGTGCAAAGCCCTGAGATAGGAGAAAATGTGGTCTGATCAAAGAACAGCAAAGAGGTAGGTATACCTCCAGGGAGACAGTGGTAGGAGATGACTTCTGAGGGGAGGTTGCTGGACCAGTCCATTTAGGGTCTTATGAACCATTGTCTGGGCCTTGTCTTTTATGTAGTGAGAGACAGGATGCCACTGGCAGCTTTGAGCAGAAAAGAGTATATTTGTCTTATGTTTTTAACAGAATCTCTCTGGCAGGAGATAAGGGCTAAAGGTAGAAAGCAGGGAAGTCAGTTCGGAGGCTACTTCATTGGTTTAGACAAGAGAGGACTCTAACTTGGACCTAAGTGACAGCAGCGGAGGTGGGGAGAAATGTCCAGTTTGGGATCCGTTTTGAAAATAGAGCTGATCTTCAAGCTTTTATCCTGAGCAACTAGGGAATTTGGGTTGGATTTTATGGACCGTGGGAGGGAGCATGTTCCCTTCTATTCCTTGTTCACATATGGAAGAAAGTTACAGCAGAGCATAGGTAACATATTAAACTGTGATGTTCTTTTTTCTTTCTTTCTTTTTTTTTTTTTTTAGAGACACAGTCTCACTTTATCGCCCACAGTAGAATGCCGTGGTGTCACACAGCTCACAGCAACTTCCAGCTTTTTAGGCTTAGGTGATTCTCTTGCCTCAGCCTCCTGAGTAGCTGGGACTACAGGCGCCAGCCACAATGCCTGGCTATTTTTGTTGTTGTTGTTGTTGCAGTTTGGCGGGAGCTGGGTTCGAACCCACCACCCTCAATATATGGGGCCAGGGCCCTACTCACTGAGCCACAGGTACTGCCCAAAACTGCGTTCTTTTCTGAACATTAAACCATAAATATTTTCATCCTTTTTGAGAGTTTGGGAGCCTTCAAAGGCTTTGTCTTCAATGTCAGAGAACCTTTCTTCTGCTTGTTCCACTCTGTTACTGAGGGATTCTACTGTATTTTTCAGATCTTTGAGGGCTGCAAATTCTTGCTTCAGTGTGTCAAAATCTTTGGTGGTTTTTGTCTTTAAATTTGCATCTTACAAGGGTATATGTGAAACTTAGTAAATGTAGCATGTAAATGTCTTAACACAACAACTAAGAAAATGCCAGGAAGGCTATGTTAACCAGTGTGATGAAAATGTGTCAAATGGTCTATAAAACCAGTGTATGGTGCCCCATGATCGCATTAATGTACAAAGCTATGATTTAATTAACAATAAATAAATAACATAAACCATAAATATTTAACAATATGCTAACGTCCTCATAATGATCACTTTTGAGAGCTGTGTGGTCATCCATTAAATTCATTTACCCTAAATTATATAACCATTTCCTTTGTTAATCATTTAGACTTTTAAAAAATATTCAAAATTATAGTTAATCTTATAATGACAATCTTTGTGTTTGTGGCTTTTTTTTCTTTCTGAATTTTTTGGGAAGAGATTAATTCTGAGGAATGGATTTACTAGGTGAAAGAGTAAGCACACTTTCTTTCTCCTGAGACACATTGCTGATGTGTTTTCCAAAATGACTGTAGTAATTTATAAGACTGGCCAAAATTTAGAGTGTTCTAGTTTCACCATAAATTCAATGGTATAGGACATTAGAATATTATTAATATTTTCTATTAAAAGGAGTAAAAAGGTAATTTAAAAAAATTTACATGCATCTAATTACCCTTAAGTTTGAACTTTTTTTGTTTTTTCAGTTTATTTGGGTGTGAATTAATTGTTCAGGTCCTTTACCCTTTTGTTTATTAAAATTCTAATGTCTTCCTTACCAATTTGTTGTGGATCTTTTCCTAAAATGGAGACAAGGATGAACCCAATCAAATCTTTTTTTTTTAAAAAAATAAGATTTTAAATAAAAATCACTGTTGAATTTGTGTTCTTTTTATTTAAGAAAAGCATTAATATATAAATAATTATATTCTGTTTTGCTTATTTATTCATTTAAAATTTCCTATCTTTGGTTGGACCTGGTGGCTCTTACCAGTAACCCCAACACTTTGAGAGATTCAGGAGGGAGGATTACTTGAGGCCAAGAAGTTGAGACTAGTTTGGGCAACATACCAAGATCCCTGCCTCTACCAAAAAAAAAAAAAAAAATTAGCTGGATATGGTGGCGCTCTGGCATTCTGGCTCCTCAGGAAGTTGAGGCAGGAGGATCATTTGAGTGCAGGAGTTGGAGGCTATAGTGAGCTATAATGTGCTACTGTATTCTATTCTGGGCAACAGAGTAAGACTCTATCTTTATTTATTTATTTTTTTGATGGAGAACATCACTCTATTGCTCTGGGCAGAGTGTCCTGACATTATGATAACTCGCAGCAACCTCAAATTCTTGGGCTCAACCAATCTTCCTTCCTCAGCTTCCTGAGGAGCAGGGACTATAGGCGGCTGTCACAATGCCTAGCTGATTTTTCTATTTTTAGTAGAGATGGGGTCTCACTTTTGCTCAGGCTGGTCTTGAACTGGTGAGCTCAAGCCATCCACCTGCGGTGGCCTCCCAGAGTGCTAGGATTACAGGTGTGAGCCACCACACCTGGCCATAGATCTCATTCATTTCTTTCTTCTCACAGTGGACTTGACAGACTTAGTTTGGAATGACTTCGTAGAATTTGGTTTCATGAACAAATACAAAATGATCCATCTATGTATGTTTTCCTTGTGATTTTTTTTTTTTTTTTTTAGACAGGGTTTCTCTGTGGCCTGGGCTAGAGTGCAGTGGCATCATCAAAGCTCACTGTAACCTCAAACTCTTGGGCTCAAGCCATCCTCCAGCCTTAGCTTCCCAAATAGCTGAGACTACTTAACTTCCCAAATAGCTGAGACTACAGGGGCCTGTCACAAAGCCTAGCATATATATTTTTTGAGACAGAGTCTCACATTGTCACCCTTGGTAGAGTGCTTCTGTGGAGTCATAGCTCACAGCAACCCCAAACTCTTAGGTTCACTGTGACCTATAATTAGAAAAATACATTTTTAATAGAAGTACAGTCTTCTGTGTTGCCCAAACTGTTCTCAAACTCTTGGCCTCAAATGATCTTCTGGCCTCTGCCTCCCAAGTCACTGGGATGAGCCACTGTGCCTGGCTTTGGCATTTAAAAATAAGAGCTAAAAAAGTAAATTTTAATATACTATGAATTACAGTGGTGGTGACATCCACAAATGCAGATTAATATTAATGTATTGTATAGGCCCTCATACCATGAACAAAATTCTCAGTTGCCAGCAGGGATCCAGGTTAATTTCTTCTTTCTCAGTCACAAGTCATGCTGCCACACTGATGTAATTTTCCATGAGCTCAGGGTGGTTTTAAACTCCTGGCCTCAAGGAATCCTCCTGCCTTGGCCTCCCAAAGTGTCAAGTAGGATTACAGGTGTGAGCCATGGAGCCCAGCCCAACTTGTGATTTACGGATTAGACCCCTACATGTGTTGATTTCAACACAACCTGCCCCAATGGTCAAAGTGTGGATTCAAGGCAGTTCTTCAGTCTTCTAGCTGATGTCATTTATAATAAACTCCCTTTCTTCCTTGGTAATCCTAGTTATCACAGTAATGAGCTTTCTGTGTGGTGAGCAACTGGATCCAGGCCAGAACCCTCTTGTGGGTTTGGTAACAGCTGTGTCTCAGTTTCCTTGTAGGAGTGTTATGAGGATTAAATGGAGATTGGACAGTCAATGTTTATTTTATAATCACTGAGCAGCAAGTATTCTTAGTATTCAAGTATTGAAATATTCTCTGTTCCAGAAATAAAGACATAAGAGATCATCTCTGGGCTTGGGGACTATTTTCTTAGTGGCACACAGCAAGGGGGAATATGAAAACATTCCCATGAGAGGTGGGAGCTAAGTGCTAGGGGGCTCTGAGTAGGGAGAGAGGACACATGGATGGGCCTTGGGGGCTTCCTTAGAAAATCCACATCTGACCTGAGTCTTGACAAGTGGCTGGAAATACAACCAATAGAAATGAGGCAAAAGGGCATTCGGGCTGAGGAAAGGCATGAGCATAGCTGCAGAGGGGTAAAATATGGGAAACATTTTGGTGCTGGCCCTAGTTGGCTGCAGCTACAGGCCTTTGGGGCTGGAGGGAGTGGTGGGAAATAAAATTGAAAAAAGACAGGAGCATGACAGAACAATGCAAGGGAGATCCAGAGAAAGCCCTGGTCAAAGCTGTGACTGAAGGGAAGGGAGGACTACAGGAATGAGAGGGGCAGGCTGGCAAGTGAGGAGGCTGTTGTGAGAGTCTGAGCATGAGGTGGTCAGGCCTGAAGGAGGGCAGAGGTGACAGTGGGGAGGGAGGGACTGTGGAGAGCACTTCAGGGTGACACTGCTGGAGCCTGATGAGGGGAAGGGCCCCAACAGGAAGGGGGTTGATGAAAGCACCCCTTGCTGAGAAGCCTATAAGCTTTGTGCAGTTTATTTTCTTTCAAGAAAGCCCTTGGCATCACTTCTCCATTGAACTGAGCTCAGAAGTGGGCAGCTCCTCTCTGGATAGAGCCCTTTCCAGGGTGGGGTGGGGGACTCCTGATCCAAATCAGGCAACCTCCCATGGCACCCAGCTAAGGGTCTAACAATCAGTAGGAGCTCAGGACAGTTTGTGATTGATAGGGAGAGGATGAGGGAAAGGTGAGTATGGTTGTTATTAACTCAGAGAAGCCTTCCATCATCTCCAGATTGAGTTTGAATTAGGTTACCTGATTTTGCCTTGCCAAAGGTCTTTGCTCTTCTTGTTTCTTGACAGTTTTAATGACATATTTGATTATACTTGATTGGTGCCTGTCTTTTCCTATTGCACCATAAGCTCAAGCACTTAGAACAGTGCCTGGCATATAGCTGGCACTCACATATATATATTTGTAGAGCTACAAAAACCGATAGTTGCCTGGGAATGAGGACAGGAGCAGGATTGGCACAGGGAATATATTTGTGAACATTTTCCTATGTTCAAAAACTGAATTGTGGGCTCACATCTGTAATCCTAGCACTCTGGGGGAACAAGGCAGGAGGATCCCTTGAGCTCAGGATCCCTTGACCACTCTTGTCAACAAGAGTGACACCCCATGTCCACTAAAAATAGAAAAACAAGCATTGTGATAGCAGGTGCCTGTAGTTCCAGCTACTCTGGAGGCTGAGGCAGGAGGATCGCCTGTGCCCATGAGTTTAAGGTTGCTGTGAGTTAGACTGTTGCCTCTGCACTGTAGCCTGGGTGACAGAGTGGGATTCTGTTTCAAAAAAAGAAAACTGGATTGTGTTAATGGCTGTGTACTGCTTACATGTACTGAAAGTTATCTAACTGTACACTTACAGTGAGTGAGTTTTATGCTATGCATCAATAAAGGTGTTATAAAATAAAAGTCAGATTTCGAAGGCCAGATCAAAAAATTTTTAAATCAATATTTGCGGAATGAGAAAATTGTGACTTTCTCCACGGTACTGAAAGCTGCGTGAGAAGCGCTATACCTTCAAATTTAGAAAATTAATTGGCATTTCGTAGGCGCGGAGCAAATCTTATCTAAACAGAGAATGAATGAATGGAGAAGCGGAAGGAAGTTTCCCGGAGTTCCTGGCCAGGTTGCTTCCGGGTTGAGGCTGGTAGCCCAGCTCTGCGAGTTCCAGAAAGGCGAGCCCCGCGATTGGCTAGCAGAGTCGGCAGGCTGGTAGGGGCGGGGCTTTCAGGAGGCGTGGCCAGATTAGGGCGGGCTCCGGGTGGCGCCTGCGTAGACTGCCATAGCTGTCGTCGCGGTGAGAGGTGGGGACGCGATGGCCGGGTCCGCGTGGATCTCCAAGGTGAGCGCTGGCAAGCTGGTGTGTTGCGGGCGGCTCTGGCCGATGAGCCGGCAGTGTGCTGGACAGGGGTGGGCGTGCAGGGCCAGTGTGCTGGACAGGGGTGGGCCCGCGGGGACAGTTTGAGAGCTTGTCCTGGGCGCCCATGCGCCGCACTCGGTGACCCGCACGGAGCTCTGCCTGGAGATAGCAGCTCCTAAGACGGGGACGGAGTCAAGGTCAAGACCGGGGGCGCCGGCCCTGTTCCTAGTGAGACCCGAGCCATCACCCACATTCGCCCGGGCCAAGGGCCGGGCCTCGCGCGGAGTCGGGAACAGGCCCGGGAGCCTCGGCCGGTCTCCGCCACTAGGGCCGCTCCCGAGCCTGCGGCCCTGCAGCCGAGCTGATAGCGCGCAGACCCCAGCGCCATTCGGGCCTCCCCTTTGGCGTCTGCTTAGCCCCTGATTCCGCAGCCGCAGGGACCGCGGGTACCGGCGTTGGGCTTGGGAGGATGCCCCAGCTGGGGGAGTCTCTGGGCCCCTCTTCTTGCAGGACTTTTTTTTTTCCCTTGGAAATCTTCCCAATGTGACCTCTGGTACTCTAGTAGCTATTTCCTCTTCGAAGGACATAGGGCATCTTACACCTTGGAATTAACCATCCGAACCCTCGGAGAGGGAGACCAGCGGCGCCTGCCTTTATCCTTGCACTGGGGGGAATCCTGCGATCTGGAGAGCTTTGGCTCCCCTCGGCAGCTCAAATAACTGGAGCTGGAAAGGGTTTCATATCATCTGTTCAGTATCTTGGTTTCTCAGAGGAGTTAACCTGTGCTTGTAGACCACCTTGTTCAAAGTCACACAAGAAGTCAGTGTGAGAGGTGGGAGAGGAACCTACATGTCTTGGTTCTCAGTTCTTTATTCCATTCTGCGTGCTCTATGGCCAAGGTCACATAGCAAATTACCGGTACAGGGGAAAATAGGCCTCAGGTCTCCTGTTGCTGTAACCTACCATAAGCAATTTAGTTTGTTTTCTATAAAGTTTGATACTACTTTTCTCTATTTCAATTTAAAGAGAGGTCCAGAGATGCATCATTATTTAGTGAAAAGATCTCTATACTGGATTTTAGGAGTCTCGAGTTCAAATCCTGGCAGCACCACTGATGAGCTGTGTGACCCTGGGCAAATTACTTAACATCTCTAATACTCAATATTGCTCATCTGTGAAATCTGTATACTTGTGTCACAGAGTTATTTGAGTATTAAATAAAATAATGTATGTGGGCTGGGTGCAGTAGCTCATGCTTGTAATCTTAGCACTTTGGGAGGCCAAAGCAAGAGGATTGCTTGAGTGCAGAACTTTGAGACCAACCTGGGCAACATAGTGAGAACCCCTCTCTTAAAAAAGTAAGAAAAATAAACTGGTGTGAGGATATGCACGTGTAATTCCAGAGCTTTGAAAAGCTGAACCAGGAGAATCATTTGAGCTCAAGTTGCAGTGAGCTATGATCTCACCCTTGCACTTCAGACTGAGCAACTGAGTGAGACCCTGTCACATACATACAAAAAGCAATGTGTGCAGAAGGAATGTAAAAATTTGAAGTTTTCTTAGTCATTAAGCAGGCAGTGATTCTTGAGCATCAATAACTGGATATTTTGCCCAGTAACTAGATTCTACTTTGTCAGTTTCTTTGTCCAGATTTGCTTATATAGTAACTATGTCACATTAGCTCCTAAAAGTAAAGCAACTTCTGTGTCACTGTGAAAACAGAAGTCAATCCTTTAATCACTGAGCTTACACTTAACACCTCATTCTTAGTAGGTACATTAACATTTCAGAATGAGGGACTAAAGCAACATTGTTTATGAATGTGCTGGTAAATCCTCAGTATGTTCTACAATACCACCTCATGGGAGGGGTTCAGAAAGGGTTGGGCTCTGGAGTCAGAAGATGAGGTTCTTTTCTGACATGGACTCCTTGTGTGACCTTTGGCAGAATCATTTGACTTCTGGGATGTTTTTTCACTTTAGAGCAGGGGTGTCCAACCTGTGGGTCCACAGGCTGCATGTTCATTTGTGTGGACTTTTTTTGCTTATCTGTGGTGTCGGATACTACATATCATGAAAAGTATACAGGGACTTTGTTTTGCTAATCAGCTTATTAGTGTTTGTTTATTTACTGTGTGCCCCAAGACAATTCTTATTCTTCAAATGTGTGGCAGAGAAAAAAAAGATTGTACAGGTCTGGTATGGTGGCTCATGCTTGTAATCCTAGCACTCTGGGAGGCTGAGGTGAGAGGATCACTTTAGGCCAAGAGTTCAAGACAAGCCTGAGTAAGAGTGAGATCCTATCTTGTGGCAGGCACCTGTAGTCCCAGCTAATGGTGAGGCTGAGCAGAGAGGATCGCTTGAACCCAGGAGTTTGAGTTTGAAGTGAGCTATGCTGACACCATGGCACTTTAGCCTTGGCAACAGAGCAAGACTTTGTCTCAAAAAAAAAAAAAAAAAGAAAATAAAAAGAAAAGTTGGACACCCCTGCTATAGAGAGATTGGAGTGAAGGTGGTTGGGAAGTTGAGTCTAGGATGTTGGGGGTGTTGAGCCCATGTCAGTTCCAGTCAGAGCAGTTTTTCTATTGGGTTTCCATTTAAGGTTTTATTTGGGGAGGAGGGAAGCATCTGCAGCTTTAAAAAGTTTTTCACATAGAGAAAATAGTGAGTTTCTAAAGACTTCCAGCTCTAAAAAATGATAATTATAATGAGCCCATTTCCTGTCTGCAAGCATGTACTGATTCCTTCCATACTTCCAACACTGTATTTATATGTTTTTAATTGGAGTATGAAGGTAGAAAGGGAAATGAGGAACTATGGATTAAGATGGCCCAGGAACTGAAGTCAGAAGTTCAAGGCTTTGGTCCAGGCTCTGTGAGCTTGACTTTAGTTTCCTCATACGAAAAAGGCCACTAATACCTCTCTCTCCAGGTTTTATAGAGATACAATGATATGACATATGCATAAGTATATAATAAAGTAGAAGACAGTCTGTGCATTAACTAATTTTACTTAAAATTCTGGGTCATTTTAATGACTTAGTTGTAATTCTACTTAATTCTAAGGCTATGGAGGAGAGATGACAAATAGGGAAAAATCTGGCTGTTAAAGAAAATCATTGCCGGTATTAAGGCTGTTTGCTGGGGTGGGAACTCTTCAGATAGAGATATGTTTGAGGCTGGACTCAGTTTTTTTAAAAAATGTTGTATGTCTGCTGTGAGGCTAGGCACTGCGGTAGGCACTGGAGACGCAGCAATGAACAGAACTCTTGGGCTTGCATCTTAAATCATGTGTTTTGGTCAGGTCTTCTGTCACAAGGACACGAGCCTGTTTTGTGTGAATGTCTTTTTCCTGTTTTGGGGGGCGGTTAGGAGAAGGTCTTCTGTCAATTTTATATTCCGCTTGTCACAAAGTAGCCTTTCAAGGGCTTCCCTTCCAGAGCCCACTTGTTAGTGGATGGATCATGTCCTAGCATTAAGATTTTGGCCAGTGGTTTTGCCATAGAATATTATTTCGGGTCTGGCCTGTCTTTTATTTTTAGTCCAGGGACATGACTGTAGATAACAGAAGATCAGAAAGCATCATTTGTTCGTATATTTCTTGGTTATAGGTTGGTATCTCATCATTAGTAGTAGCCGCTACATAGGTCATTGCAAAATTTTTGAGATATACAAAAATCAAGAAATATAAAATCCACATTGATGGAAATAAATGAAGCCCTCTCAGCAGCACTAGTCAGCCGAGCAAGCTGAAACTTGCACGGGTGAATCAAAAAGGATGATGTTAACTATGTTTCTTGGAAGTGAAATAATGGACTTTAATACAGCCTGTCTCAAAACTTTCGTAGTGACGGTATTTCAGCAAAGGTTCAGGCCCCAATAAGAAAGACAGACAGGATATATAACAAATGTATCTTGGCTTATGTATCTAGCATGAGAAAAAATTACCTTTAACATTTTCAATGAATGTCAATACTTATGGTCTATATACCCAATTTTTTTCATACTATTATGATGTAACATGACTTTAATGTAATATCACTTTGTACCAATTTTCAAGAACTGAGTTAAGAATTCAAAATAACCTTTTAAAATTTACAATTCTGGAGTGGCACCTGTGGCGCAGTGAGTAGGATGCCAGCCCCACATACCGAGGGTGGTGGGTTTGAACCCAGCCTTGGCCAAACTGCAAGAAAAAAATAAATGGGGTGTTGTGGTGGGCGCCTGTAGTCCCAGCTACTCGGGAGGCTGAGATAAGAGAATTGCCTAAGCCCAAGAGCTGGAGGTTGCCATGAGCTGTGAAGCCACGGCACTCTCCCGAGGGTGACAAACTAAGACTTTTTCTCTTAAAAAAAAAAAAAAAGAAAGAAAAAATTTACAATTCTGTTATATGATATTGTTCACTGGGGAAAAAATATACTAAAATATATTATCTTGGGGTGGTGGGATTACTAGGTAATTTTTATTTTATTTTTTATCTTTCCCCAGTTGCAGCAAACTGACAATAATGACCACGTTTTATATATATTATCAGAGGAAATAATTCATTTAAAATCTTTTCTTTTTTTGAGACATAATTTCACCTTGTCACCCTCGGTAGAGGGTAGAGGGCCATGGCATCATACCTCACAGCAGCCTCAAACTCTTGAGCTTAGGCTATCCTCTTGCCTCAACCTCTCAAGTAGCTGATGCTATAGGCACCCTCCACAATGCCTGGCTAGTTTTTCTATTTTTAGTAGAGACAGGGTCTTGCTCTTGGTCAGGCTGGTCTTGAACTCCTGAGCTCAGGCAATCCACCTGTCTTGGGCTCTCAGAGTGCTGGGATACAAACATGAGCCACTGCACCTGACCTAAAATTTTTATTCTTAATAGCACAGAATCAAATGGTATTAAATGACCTTTATTAGATTTTAGGAGAAAGGGTAATTTCACATTTCACATTCTGTCACATTCATGGGAGAAGAAAAGATACAATGACACAGTGTATCATTAAAGGAGCAATGGACTAGAAGTCAGAAGACCTGGATTCTGGTTTCCATTTTGTCTGTTACTCACTGTCTGACCTTATGCAAATCCTTACTCCTTGGGCCCAGTGTCTCTACTTACAAAATAAGTGACTTGCATGTGCTCTGGATTTTATAACGACCCTCATAGCTCTACAATTAGCGATAGTTTTCTTAGAGTATGTGTTACCTCCAGATTGACCTGGTAGTCAAGAATGTAGATGTGAAACCTTCTAGATCACCTGAGAAAAATCTAATATGTGAGCTAAAAGAGTATCTTTTGTTTGACAACTCATATTTGTAAAATTGACTTTGAAAATATATAGTACTTAAATTCTTGGATCAAAAGTAAAAACTGAAATATTTAGATTTTCAAATCTGAGGCAGCTTGCCACTTATATGTGAGAAAGGTATTCTGGGAATGTTTCAGAATATGTCTGTGCAGATTTGCAGCATGACCAGACATCAGCATGGTTTCATCTTCATCTCCACCGTTTAGTGTCTGGGTTTTAATTCTGTGCATGACATTTCTCTGTTGGTATTAATTTAGGTCTCTCGGCTGCTGGGGGCATTCCACAACCCAAAACAGGTGACCAGATGTTTTGCTGGTGGTGTGAGTATAATTATGTCTTTTTTTTTTTCCCTTTTAGAAGTTTCTCAAGAATCATGCTCTTATATTAATATTTATCATATAGCAGTTTATCTCCATTTATTTAAAACTAGGGGAAATTGGCCTTATAATGTCTATTGAAATTATTGGCTCACATTCACACTTCTATTAAGATCCCTTGCGTCTGTAAATATTACAGGTGGCTATAGAGGCTTGTTACATTAATATCTTAAGGGAGCTTTGTTAAAAATAGACAGAAATTACCCTTGAGGCTGTTATTTTATTTCACCATCTCATTTTGGTGAGATAGTTTTTTTTCAAAACAAGTACAAGTTGAGAGAAAATTGTTGAGAAGCTTCAAAACCTGCTTCACATTTTTATTTGAGTTATCCTAAAAACAGTAGATTGATTGTCAATTAGGAATGCTTCAAACATCTTTAAGCCCTGTAGGTTTATACCTTCTCTTATCTAGGCTTTATAGACCGGTGGTTTTCAACCTTCCTAATGCCACAACCCTTTAATACAGTTCCTGTGGTTGCGACCCACAGGTTGAGAACCACTGTTATAGATGATCACGTCAGTGGGTCATCTCTTGCTCATTAAATCTGCTGCTTTTAGAATCCCCAGCGTTGGATTCCTGTGCTTGAAAGCTGATAACCACATTTTAAGAACATTCTAAGACTGTGGGCCAATGACTTCCTATTTTTTTTTTTTTTTTTTTACTCACATTTTATGGAATCGGATTTTGATTTCATGAAATACCTATACTCCCACATAATATCTTAGGCTAGGAGGGATTTGTTAGCCCATGGTACATATTTTTCCCCCATTTACTTTCCATACTATGGAAGAAAAGTAGATTTTCTGGTGGCTTGATAACATTTATTATTACATGTTGAGAGAACAGGTAGGCATAACCAAAGGGTTCTTTTGGTTCTGCTTATGCAAAAAATGTGCAATGTGGCTTACACTTCAACGCCAAGGATGGCAAAGGCAGCATTTCAAACACATTCCTAAAGCTGATGAAATGGTCGTTGTGCTCTGCTAAAATTTAATTTATAAAATTTTAAATTAACCTGATAGAAGGGATTATTTTTGAAGAAGTAAGAAGAAATACTAATTTGTAAAATGATTTTTTCAGTTGTACAGAAAAATTCAGAAATAATTAATTCAAGGGATATCATTGGAAGGGAGAGGACCAGGAAACTTGAATGTGGCTCAGGCGACTGATAGTAAAAAACGAAGACCAGGAGCCATTGTCTGGGCCAAACCCCTACATGTGGGAAAGTCTGCAAACAATAAAGGAAGGAGCCGTTCTGAATATTACCTTACCTCCTGTAAATCCTCTTATCTTTTCCCCCCATATGCATTTTTATTTCTATGTTTGAAATGCTAGTTTCATTTTGCCTGAAGGCTTTGGAAGAAATCATTGATGTTACATTATAAATGTACTTATTGTCATTCTAAATGTAACTCAGGCTTTGCTGTTCTTACAAATCAGATTTGCTCCGCTTATTTAGATTACTCTTAACTTTAAGGAGTCAGTAAAATGAGAGCTCTTTCTTGATTTGAAGTTTGCTTTTCTCTGAGTACCAAAGCAGACCTCAGTGGTATCCTGGAAATGTATCTCAAAGCCTTTTTTGTTTTGTTATGTTTTTTGTTTTCTTTTGAGTTTCACTCTGTTGCCCAGGTTAGAGTGCTGCGGGGTCATAGCTCACAGCAACCTCAACGTCCCCCTGCCTCACCCTCAAGCAGTCCCCCTGCCTCACCCTCCCAAGTAGCCGGGAGTACAGGCACCCACCACAGTGCCCAGCTAGTTTTTTGTAGAGATGGGGTCTTGCTCTTGCTCAGGCTAGCTTTAAACTTCCTGAGCTCAAGCCATCTTCTGGCCTCAGCCTCCCAGAATGGTGGGATTATAGACCTGAACCACCACCCAGCCTATCTGAAGGTGTTCTGTAAGACTGAAGAAGCTGCAAGATCAAATGGAAAGGAAAGCACTTGCCTGTAAGAGAAACCCTCTAAATTTTAGTGAGAGAACAGGGACAGGGGAAAGTTGTTAACATTTCTTTACTATCTTTACCTTTAACAATTTGAATTAATTAGTTTCTGTAGCTTCTCTGAAAAGGAAGACCAGTTGGGAAGTCTAGTTGATAGTCTAATTTGGTTTTGTTTTATGTAAAGAGCATCACTTGAGTTCTTTTTAAACCTCTGAACTCAGATAAAGAGTAGAATTGCAGAGTCTCTTATTGTGGAGTCCTGCCTTCCCTTTGATGATCCTGGAGGAGGTATGTCTGTTTTCTTAACAGCATTGAATCTTTTTGAGATACCCCACATAAAATATTGATTTCTCTGTCAATAATATTCTTTTTTCTAAACCTTCAAAAATAAGTTCTTACTGTCTCCTTTGGTGATTTCTTATATTCAGGTTCAGACAGTAACTTTAATTCCAGGAGATGGTATTGGCCCAGAAATTTCAGCTGCAGTTATGAAGATTTTTGATGCTGCCAAAGTAAGTGGGCTTAAAAAATATATTTAATCATAATTCCTTGAAAAGTTTGCTATGTTTAATAATGATTCATCAGAAAGTTCTCCTAGTCAGTTGGAGTCTGTGAGCTCTTAGGATGAATTATGCACATTTCTGTGAATGTTGGTAAGGTCTGTTGTTCATACCCACATATTGTCACTTTAGCAGTGTGTGTCTCTGTGCTGTCCGCTACTGCCATTGTTAGTAGTGTAAGCTATTACATTGACACCAATTGCATATAAAGTAATCAAAGAAGTACTGCAGCATTTACACCCTCCCAATCACATGTGAAGGGAATAGAATTAAACATCAATGTAAGAGCTTTTTTTTTTTTTTTGCAGTTTTTGGCCAGGGCCGGGTTTGAACCCGCCACCTCCAGTATATGGGACTGGCGCCCTACTCCTTGAGCTACAGGCGCCGCCCCAATGTAAGAGCTTTTGAGAGAATCTTCAAAAAAATTTTTCTGATGTGTTATCAAGTAGGAGGTATTATTACTTCTAATAGCTCATCCTTCAATATTTTTGTTTTTGGGATTTAGGGCCTTTGCTTGACATGGTACTTTTTTATTGTTATTGGCAGCTGATAGGTGAAATAACATGTAGGATTAAACCACTCATGGTTATGATATCAACAGCTGTAAACTGAAGAACAAAATTTATTTAAGCTATATGAACTTTTTTTTCTAGGAGTTTCTAATTAAAACTTCTACAGAAGAGGTGTTGTTTGTCAAGTGGCAAATTTTGCATGTGAACTGTAGTTAACTGATCACTTAAGCTCCTTGTGAGGGAGACCATGTCCTACTCAGTACTTCTGTCTCAGGATGTATGCAGCCAGCACATAGGCTGGCACATAGGTGTGTATACATGAAGGGTATGGGTAGAAAGAAAGGGAACACTGGCTTATACCTCAAACTGGTACCTTCAGAGGTTATGTAATATTTGGTTTTTAAAAATAGCTTTATTGAGATATAATTGACATACCATAAAATTCACTCAAACTACCGTATATACTCGAGTATAAGCTCAGTTTTTTCTGGCACAAAATTTGTGCCGAGTTAGGGTTTTTCAGCACAAATTTTGTGCCGAAAAACTCGGCTTATACTCGAGTATATAGGTATGTTTCAATTCAGTGTTTTTTAGTACATTCACAGAGTTATATGGTCATTACCACAATCTAATTTTAGAACATTTTTCATTTTATTTTTTTTTCCTTTTTGAGATAGAGTTTCTCTTTGTTACCTGGGTAGAGTGCTGTGGCATCATAGCTCATAGCTATCTCAAACCCCTGGGCTTAAGCGATCCTTTTGTCTTAGCTTCCCAAATAGCTGGGACTACAGGTGCCCTCCATGACACTAGTTTTTCATTTTTTCGTTTTTTTTTTTTTTTTTTTTTTTTTAGTAAAGACAGGGTCTCACTCTTGCTCAAGCTGCTCTTAAACTCTTGGGCTCAGTCTATCTACCCACCTTAGCCTCCCAGAACACTAGGATTACAAGCGTGAGCCACCATGCTCGGCCTAATTTTAGAATATTTTTACCACCCAAAATGAAACTCTATACCCCACAGCAGTCACTCCCTATTCCTCCTCCCATCCCCACCCCACAACCTCTCACCCTTTTCCCTGCCCAGCCCTAGACAACTAGCCACTCATCTGCTTTTTATCTCTGTAGATTTGCCAGTCCTGGGCATTTCACATGAATTAATCTTATATGGGCTTTTATGATTGACTTATTGTTTTGAGACAGAATCTCACTTTCTTGTCCTGGGTAGAGTGCTGTGGTGTCAGCCTAGCTCACAGCAACCTCAAACTCTTACGCTCAAGTGATCCTCCTGCCCTGTCACCATGTCTAGCTAATTTTTCTATTTTTAGTAGAGATGGGGTTTCACTCTTCCTCAGACTGGTCTCAAAATCCTGAGCTCAAGCAATCCACCCATCTCAGCCTCCCAGAGTGCTAGGATTGCAGGTGTGAGTGAGTCACTGCACTCGGCCTATGATTGGCTTCTTATACTTAGCATCCATATATCAGTACTGTATAATGTTTTCTATGAGCCACATTCTCTGTTCCTTATGATTTTCTAATTGTAGTCTCCTTCAGAGTCCTTGTGAAAAAAATAAGTGGGCATGTGGTGGCTAGGAGTGATGGTCCTAGAGACCATTCTAGAGACCTTGTGAGGGTAATGCTGCAGAATGACACTCTTTACATGCTGAGGACTTTCTGGACCTTTAGTGTCCAAAGTTGAGGAAGTTTGTGTATCATTTTAGCCTGAATGTCAGTCTCACTTAAGTCTTTCCAGCTCACTGTGCTCTGTGTGTGGCATTTAGGCGCCGATTCAGTGGGAAGAGCGGAATGTCACGGCCATTCAAGGACCCGGAGGAAAGTGGATGATCCCTTCAGAAGCCAAAGAGTCCATGGATAAGAACAAGATGGGCTTGAAAGGTAGCACTGAAGGGGAGATGGTGGTTATGATTGATTTCTGCCACAGGTGGTGTGTTTTTGAAAGTTTATGCATTTGAGCTAAATAAGGCTTATCTCTAGGATATGGTGAGGATTAGATAATGTCAAACGCATGATATAATGCGTGGTCCTCAGGAAGTTCTCAAAATGAGAAATGCAGTTCATGTTCCAGAAAGCTTCCATGAGGAAATTTTCCTCCTTTATTTGAATCTGACAGAGAGGGTGAGTTAGAGGCAGAACACATTTTGCAGGCTGGCCCAGGTGGGTTAGTAGGTCACAGGTGAGATCTGAGCACGTTCTATCATCATCCGGTTGTTCTTCTTTACTACAGGCCCTTTAAAGACCCCAATAGCAGCCGGTCATCCGTCTATGAATTTATTGCTGCGTAAAACATTTGACCTTTACGCAAATGTCCGACCATGTGTCTCAATTGAAGGCTATAAAACCCCTTACACTGATGTAAATATTGTCACCATCCGAGAGAACACGGAAGGAGAATACAGTGGAATTGAGCATGTGGTATGTTCTTTTTTTAATTCCTAGCTGGGCTGCTTTCAGTATAGTTGGGACAGTTGTTCAAACTCCCATTGGAAAATAGCTGCTAAAGACAGATCAGTTTCCCTCTGTGAGGAGTTGTGGGTATTCGTCTTGGTGCTGAGTCTCTGGCCAATTGTGCTCCAGGGGCTGCCAGGAGGAGTGGGGCCTGGTAGCTCAGGATGCAGGCTTGGGGACATCCTTTCTGAGTTCTCAGTCCCTCACTTCACAGGTGTACTCTTGGGCTGGTGGCCATCCCTGCACCTCAGTTTTCCTTATTTGTGCAGTGGGACTTACAATCCCACCCTCACAGGGGTAGGTTAACACAAACCCTGTGATGTACTGTGTGGGTGACTCCAGCCATGGTCGATGGTGCTGTGCAGATGTGCCACAGTGACACTGTATGCACATTGCCTGCTGTCTCAGGCCAAACTATTGCCATACCCTTTCCTGTTAGGTGGCTCTTCCTTTTTCAGATTGTCGATGGAGTAGTGCAGAGTATCAAGCTCATCACGGAGGCAGCAAGCAAGCGTATAGCCGAGTTTGCCTTTGAGTATGCCCGGAACAACCACCGGAGCAACGTCACGGCTGTGCACAAAGCTAACATCATGTGAGTCCCTGCATGGCGGCACCCTGCCTTGTTTTGTGGCGGGGACAGCAGTGACAGAGCCTCCTTTTCTCTCACCAGCTTGCTCACTGATTGCTGATGTCTCTGAGAAAAAGCCTTTAGCAGTCCCAGTCTGGCATTTCTCTTTTGTCATAATCTTACTGTGCCTCCCTGGGTGTGTGACAGGAGCAAATGAGGGGGGCAGGAATTCGGGTCCTGAAAATTTGAGGAGGGACTGAGAGTTATAAGCAATGGAAGTTGGAGACGCTGGATCCCCAGATGCTGCGACAGTCAGCAGAGCCCATGCACTTTATGTTTTAGAAGTGGAGTAGTGGGAGTGTTTCTGAAGTGGCCATGTGCTCAGAGGCTTAAATAGTCAGTGCTAACGGTGCTGATAATGCCAATGTGTTATGCTAGTGGTTTGAATTCTCCTCATCCAGAGACTATTAAAGTCTATCTCTGAATATATAAAGAAATACTTTTCCTAATCTAAGGAAAGTGCTGAACATGCAAAATAGTAAACTATTTAAGTTAACCTTTTTAAGGCAATTTTAATAATATTAATGAATATTCCTTAGTTCTTACTAAACACTATAAAAATATAGTCTTCTCTATTATGATCAAACTGCAAATTGAAAATGTTTTGGGACCTTTTGTGCTTCAAGAAAGGTCCTAAAACATTTTCAACTTGCAGTTTATTAACTGCCTAAGAAATCATTACTGTAATTGAATTCAGACATCTTGTCTTCTGGGACTTAAATTTCTTGAACTTAACTTTACATTTTTAATTTGATTTTTTTCTTCCTGCAAGTCTTTGTTTTCAGCAGTTTTTATTTGATTAAATATAGGCGGATGTCAGATGGGCTTTTTCTGCAAAAGTGCAGGGAAGTTGCAGAGAACTGTAAAGATATTAAATTTAATGAGATGTACCTTGATACAGTATGTTTGAATGTAAGTATATATTCACTTACCCACTACTGTTTATGGTGAATGGTGTGTATGTGTGGTATGCAGTGTTTGATTGCTAAATACACAAACGTATTCCTTGCAGATGGTACAAGATCCTTCCCAATTTGATGTTCTTGTTATGCCAAATTTGTATGGAGACATCCTTAGGTGAGTCTGAATGTACCCTTTGTACTTTAAGGCAATTTTAATAATATTTTAATTATATGTATGGTTTATTTTATTTTATTTTTTTTATCTGTAAAGGTTTTATTTTAATTTAATTAATTTATTTTTTTGAGACAGAGTCTCTCTTTGTTCCCCTGGATAGAGGGCCATGTCATCATAGCTCACAGCAACCTCAAACTCTTGGGCTCAAGTAATCCTCTTGCCTCAGCCTCCTGAGTAGCTGAGACTGCAGGTGCTTACCACAATGCCTGGCTATTTTTTAGAGATGGAGTCTTACTCTTGTTCAGCCTGGTCTTGAACTCTTGAACTCAGGTGATCCACCCACTTCGGCCTCCCAGAGGGCTAGGATTACAGGCATGAGCCACCACCCTGGCCTCTATAAAGGTTTTATTGTGCACAGAGGGGAGGGTGTCTCAGTCCTTCTTGGCTGCCACTTTCCTCATGGCAGCCAGGACATTGCTCAGCTCCTCCCACTTCCTCTTAGCATGGATGTGTGTCCCAATCTTTTTCTTGATGAACTTGAGCATCCATTTGTTCTTGGAGACCTTGAGCCAACTCCATAGCACACCACTCATAGGGCCAAAGCCACACACCTCTCAGATCACATTCCATACAAATTTAGTGTGTTTGGGAGGTGCCCACAGCAACAGCTGTCCCTTGGCTTGCTTACACTCTTGGTCACTTTGTGGTCCTTGGTGAGACCCATGGCCATGGGGTGGAATCTCCTGGAAGCCCTGGCAGAAGCTTATATATGGTTTATTTGTAAATATTCCTAAAATAAATTGTAGCTTAAAATCCTTAGTCAAGTATATAAGATGTGAGTTGAGTTCTAATAATTCAATGATTACATGCTGGGTGAGCTGTTCATTTATTTGCAAGTCAGTGCTGGGCTGTTTCTCCCCATAATCATTAGTTTACTCTTCCCATTGTTCAGATGTTTTATTAATTGCTTGATTAATTTAAGTGTTTTGTTTGTATAGCTGGGCGGATGGGTGGTCATTTATATAATTTCAGATTAACAAGAAAAGCTGTAAGAATGGTACAAAGAATTTCCTTATACTCAGCATCTAGATTTCCCAGATATTAACATTTCACAGTGTTTA
>CAUYPK010074786.1:0-17214 GCA_963574355.1 Loris lydekkerianus
CTGAAGCACTGAGTGAGACGGTGAGAAGTGGAGGCTCAAGCACTGAGTGAGACGGTGAGAAGTGGAGGCTGAAGCACTGAGTGAGACGGTGAGAAGTGGAGGCTGAAGCACTGAGTGAGACGGCGAGAAGTGGGGACTGAAGCACTGAGTGAGATGGTGAGAAGTGGAGGCTGAAGCACTGAGTGAGACGGTGAGAAGTGGGGACTGAAGCACTGAGTGAGACGGTGAGAAGTGGAGGCTGAAGCACTGAGTGAGAAGGTGAGAAGTGGGGACTGAAGCACTGAGTGAGACGGTGAGAAGTGGAGGCTGAAGCACTGAGTGAGATGGTGAGAAGTGGGGACTAAAGCACTGAGTGAGACGGTGAGAAGTGGGGAGTGAAGCACTGAGTGAGACGGTGAGAAGTGGGGAGTGAAGCACTGAGTGAGATGGTGAGAAGTGGGGACTGAAGCACTCAGTGAGACGGTGAGAAGTGGAGGCTGAAGCACTGAGTGAGACGGTGAGAAGTGGAGGCTGAAGATCTGAGTGGGACTGTGAGAAGTGGGGACTGAAGCACTGAGAGAGACAGTCAGAAGTGGAGGGTGAAGCTCGCCCTGGGTGGGAGAGACGATTTCTGCTGCAGACTGCGTGTTGATAAGGAGGTAAGGGGGTGAGGAAGAACGTATCCCCAACAGGGTCCGAGGAGAGCGATTGTGTTGGTATGCATCTGTGCATAGTCTCTATTTTGTTCCTAATCTTGATTTTTTAAATTTCTCTGTTTATTAACACATATGTAAATAGATTTTTTCCAAATCCTCATTCTTTCCTCAGGATTAATTCATCAAAAATGGAATTAAACCATGATGAACTCACATATCACTTTCTATCACTTCCATGACTTGCGATTTTAATGCAAATAAGCGTCCATTTATCTGTGGCTGTTCATCCAAAAATTAGAAATGACTGATTGTTATTTTTTCCTTTTGGAATATTTTTGGCGTGTTTATGAGATGTTGTTCTGGAAGGCTATGGGTTCAGGCAGATAGGGAGATGAGACTGAGCAAGCTTTTGGTCAAGACAAAACCACGCTTCCGGACACAAGGTTCATTGCAGACTACAGGGAATGTTTCCAAAACCATCACTGCAGCCTTTCTTCCTTCAAGCACCAGCGCTCATAACTCTGGAAAGGACAAGCCAAACTCTTATTGCTATCTAATTCCAGAGGATTCCTGAATTCTTAAAATACACCCCAGCATATTTGGGGGAGCTCTGCAGATGATACTTTTTGCATCATATAAGAGGAGCTTTTATGGAATTGCCACGTGCTCATGGAAACAACCTCTCTAGAAAGTTTATGGAGAGCTCCAAGCTGTTCATGTCATAAATTGCTCAGGGAACAAGCCTCTGAGGAAGGGATGTCTGCTCTCTCCACGTCTGCTAGAGAGCCGGAAGGTCAGGGTGCTCAGAATACCTTGGGTGTCACAGATCCACATGGGAAGAGAGACACTGTTCGGATCTCCAAATAAATCACATCCAACTTGTTCCAGCATAGAGGTTTATGACCCTGTTTTTATTCCATGTAAGGAATAAAATATTCTATCTTCTCAGTGGGCTTAGGAAAGTGAGACTGGATGTCCATCCGGTGGCAACCCCCTCATTAAGATGAGCAGTCTGCAGCTATTACCTTCACAGCAACGTATTAATACCACTCCATTAAATGAACTGAGTGTTTTCTGTAAATGCTTGATGAGGTTCATTTTGGATTATGAATATCATATTTATTGCTGTTTTATGTGTAATACTCAAATATACAGTTAATTCTTCTAGCAGCAGCCCATAGTGAGGGTTATTTAAAAGGGTTTTCTTTTTTATCCTCTAAAATAGGTGAAATGTGACCTAATTTTTATGGCTATTACAAGTAAAATACTTATCCATTTAATAAATACTGAAACCTTAGTAAGTGTATAGAGAAGTCTGTTCTGTGTCTGATATTGTATTTGAAGCTGCTGTGACTGACACCCCAGCATTATTTCTCTGTACGTCCTGCTTGAGACTTTCAGTACCAATCCAGCTGTCAGATTAAATGGCAGGGCAGGTGGTGGCACAGGAGGTTCAATTAGTGCCCTAAAGTGATGGCTCCTATCAGCTGACAAGTCCAAAGACAGTCTCCATCAAGGGGAAAGAACCAGACTGAGCAGGTTCAGGGAAATCCAGACCAAAGCCTGCAAGCCAGAGGGTGGTCCAGCTGCACAGCCCGAGCAAAGAAGGTTAAAAACCTGGGCTACCCAAGGGCTCACGTGCTTGCCACATCAGTAGTCCCTAACATCCCTGAAAGCCCAAATCTCAGTGAGATACCACTTCACACCCTTTAGGATGGCTACTTGCAAAACAAACAAAAACAGAAAATAAGTTTTGTGAGTGGTGAGTGGTAGGGGTCCTGTTTCTTTCTGCATGTGGCTATCCAATCTTCCCAGAAGATAGATTGTATCCAATCTATCCAACCTTACTGAACTAGGCTTCCTTTCCCCAGTGTGTGTTGTTATCTGCCCTGTCAGACATCAGCTGGATTTGCATCTGGCTCCTCTGCTCTGTTCTATCAGTCTACGTCTCTATTTTGTACGATAGCTTTGTCTGGCGATGTGATACCTCCAGAGTTGTTCTTTTTGCTTCAGATTGCTTTGGCTATCCCATTTTGGTTCCCAACAAAGCATAGAATTATTTTTTTAGTTCTGTGAAGTATGACCTTGGCAATTTGATGGGGATTGCATTGAATCTGTGAATCACTTTAGGTAATGTAGACATGTTAACAGGGCTGGTTCTGCCTCTCCAGGAGCAGGTGTGTGGCGTGTTTTTCCATTGGTTTGTATCCTCTGGGATCCCTTTACTCAGTTTTGAAGTTCTCCTTGTAGAGATCTTTCACTTCCTTAACTAGGTATATTCCTAAGTATTTTATTTTCTTTGTAGCTATTGTGAATGACATTTTGTCTTGGATTGGTATTAACCCAAGTGGCCATGGATTCATGAGTGTATTAGTAAAATACGGTATCTCTATTCCATGCTGTACTACTTCGCCATAAAAAAGATGAATTACCCTTTTGCAACAATTTGGATGGAAATGAAGTCCTTTTCCCTCAGTGAAGTATCTAAAGAATAGAAAAACAAATACCACATGTATTCACTAGTAAATTAGAACTAGCCAACCCATGAACACGAGTGCACAGAGTCTTTCCAATCTTCCCAGAAGATGGATGGTAAAACACTGGAAATCAAACAGGAGCAAGAGAGGAGGAAGGGGAGAGAGGGGAAGGGAATAAAACTCACCTGATGGGTACTGTGCACCCCTTATTTGTGCGAAGGCCCTATCTATGGCATTACCAAAGCCATCCATGGAACCTAAAATATGTGCACCTCCTTAATATTTTGAAATGAAAATATTTTCCAAGTTATCTACCTCGGAAAAAAAAAAAAAAGAAAAGGAGAAGTGTTGGTGAGGACATGGAAGAAATGGAAAGTAAGATGGTACAGCCATGGTGGAAACCAGCATGGCAACTACTGAAATTAGATACAGAATTGCTGTGTGTATTAGTATTAGTATTATTAAGATGGAGTTACTGTGTGATCCAGCGACCTCATTTCTGGGTATATACTCAAGGGAATTGAAAGCAGGTACTTGACAGGTTTGGGGTTTTATTTTAACTCGTGTTCATAATGGACATTATTCATAGTAGCCTACAGACGGAAGCAACCCAAGTGGACGAATGGGTCGCCGCATGGAAGGAGGGATAAAAAGAATGTGGTTTGTACCTATCACGGAAGATCATCCAGCCTTTAGAAGGAAGGAAATTCTGACGCAGGCTTCAACCTGCATGAGCTTGAAAACATGCTGCTGAGTGAAATCAGCCAGTTACAGGAGGACAAATACAGGGAGGGCTCCAGTGTAGGCAAGTCAGGGGCACAGGAAGCGGAAGGGAAGGGCCGAGGTTTGCAGGGGGCAGAGCAGGTGGGGAGCGACCGTTTTTACAGGATCTGGATCTTAGTTTACGTTGATGATGAAGTTCTATGCATGCGGAGTGACTGTTTACAGGGTCTGGAGCTCAGTTTGCCATGATGACGAAGTTCTGGGCATGCAGAGTGACTATTTACAGGGTCTAGATCTCAGTTTGCCATGATGATGAAGTTCTGGGCATGCAGAGTGACTGTTTACAGGGTCTGGAGCTCAGTTTGCCATGATGACGAAGTTCTGGGCAAGCAGAGTGACTGTTTACAGGGTCTGGAGCTCAGTTTGCCATAATGACAAAGTTCTGAGCTTGTGGAGTGACTGTTCACAGGGTCTGGAGCTCAGTTTGCCATGATGACGAAGTTCTGGGCATGCGGAGTGACTGTTCACAGGGTCTGGAGCTCAGTTTGCCATAATGACAAAGTTCTGGGCATGCGGAGTGACTGTTCACAGGGTCTGGAGCTCAGTTTGCCATGATGACGAAGTTCTGGGCATCCAGAGTGACTGTTCACAGGGTCTGGAGCTCAGTTTGCCATGATGACAAAGTCTGGGCTTGTGGAGTGACTGTTTACAGGGTCTGGAGCTCAGTTTGCCATGATGACAAAGTTCTGGGCATGCGGAGTGACTGTTCACAGGGTCTGGAGCTCATTTTGCCATGATGACGAAGTTCTGGGCTTGTAGAGTGACTGTTTACAGGGTCTGGAGCTCAGTTTGCCATGATGACAAAGTTGTGCCCTTGTGTGGTGGTAATGGTCACACAACTGTGAGAATGAACTTAACATTCCAGGACTGTACTTAAAAGGGGTTATGGTGGCGAATTTTATATATATTTTACCACAATAAAAAAGTCATGGAAAAGAAAAAAATCATTTAAAAATTCTCCATGTGAAAACGGGCAACTCATAGGAAGAGGCAAATCAAGGGCGTGGAACACACTCCTCCCCACACCTCGACCTGCCAGGACGTGTTTGTGTGACTCTGAAACAATCCTTTTGGCTCATCGAACCTCAGCATAGTTATCTGTAAGATAGTGACAAGGATTCCTCCACGCCAGCACCACAAGGAAGACTAAGTATGACAAAATGCAGGCCCGTGTTTACTCCTGCTTCTTTCTCTTTCTCTCAGCTTTGACACTGTCTTGGTTTTGTTCCTGTCTTTCGAGAGCCCTCGACCCCCCTGCTTTCTCACCTCCCTCTTCCCTCTGCATTGCTGTGAAGTCACTGTACACCTTACATAATGGTTTTGCGTGTTCATGCCCACACCCTCCCCTGAACGCTGGGTTCTCTGCAGTCTGGCTCAGGATCTTCTTACCTGTGCACTTGCCGCAGGGACGAAGCCACACTTTGTACACGGCAAGTGCGTGTTTCTTACTCTGGTTAGTGGCGTGGGCTCTCAGCTCTCAGTTCCTGGTGCTTCCCTGGGCATCATTTACCCTTTAGTAGATTTCGTTACTCTTTATTCTTTAATTATATTTCTTAATCTTTAACATAAAAGTGAACATTTTTAAATATGTCCTGCTACTAATAAAAGCATACGTAAACTTAATTTATTAAAGAAATAAAACTTGGGAACATATGCATACCTATAAGTTTTTTTTTCTCATTGTCACCATTCTCGAAGTCATTAATGATCTATAATCACAGAGTTTCAGGTTTAAGAAGAAGCTTAGAGGTACTATTCTAACATTCTTCAAGAGAGAGGTTGTTGGTCTTTGGGAGCAATCAATTTTTCCCCTGAATGACCACATGCATCCTGGCCCCTGAGCACAGAATCTCATCATCACTGGGACAGCTGAACAGAGCGCTGAGTGCCTTGGCTTGAGAACCATCAACAAAAGCAGTGAGGACTGACGTCTCCCCAGGGCGCAGGTTTGTGAGGGCAGAACTGGGCTCCTCACCCACATCCTGATTCTCCATCTTCACTGCCTGCCTGGCTGTTATGGAGGGAAATGAGATGTATGATCAAAAGAGAGGAGATTCCTTCTTTTTGTGTCCATGGAGATAATACTGACAACAACTTTGAATTTTACTCCAGTAAGCCTCCACATTTCTATAAACCAGGCTATTTTATCTTTTATAATTCTCCAGTCCAGCAGCTGGCTGCTTTCACGGGGTTCATGAGGGACTGCCTGTTTAGACCATTGGTGCAAGTGAACCTGGGGCTGGGAAGTTCCATACACAAGTATGTTTGTGAGATCCAGGCAGGGAGAGGCAGGGCTGACACAGGGGTGGGATGAGGAAGGCGAGAAGGAGCAAGGAAGGGGAGCCAGGAATATCAAGGGAGACACACTGGGTAGGGAGGCGGCAGGGAGACAGGACAAGGAGGGGGAAACGCTGAGTTACAGTCACCCCGACGTCTCTTCTAAGAGTCCGCAAAACCATGGGCCGAGCCACACCTCCCTGACCCATCAGGCTGAGGATAGGAGCTTTAAAAGAACACCTGTGCCTATAAACGTTCAGGCTAACGTGTGACCTATCTGTAGGGGGGAACATGGCAGGAGAAACTTTAAAAAGGAATAAAAATGATAATATTAGCAGCTATTGCTACCTAAAGGCTGATCATAAATTAATGTAAATTGTGACACAAAAAACTCCTTATATGTGATTCGGCAAATTGAATATGAACTGATAGAATCAGCTCAAAGAACACCACATCACCTCCTGGCTTACATTTTTAGCTGATTAGAAATGTCATCTAGGGCAGCACCTGTAGCTCAAAGGAGTAGGGTGCCAGCCCCATATACTGGAGGTGGTGGGTTCAAACCCGACCCTGACCAAAAAAAAAAAAAAAAAAAAGAAAAAGAAAAAGAAAAAGAAAAGAAAAGAAATGTCATCTAGCACATCTCTTTCCAAGAAAAGAAAAACTTATTTGAAAGCACTTCCTATATAGCAAAGCACAATATACATGAAAGCTGCTGTTATTATTATTTTGTTCCCTTCAGAGCAGCAGCTTTAGATGATACAGTGAACCGGGGTGGCTAAGTGAGACACATAGGCGCTTGTATGGAACTTATCTTAAAAGCGGCCTGTTTTTATAACACCCATTGACCAGTTATCCTGGCTTTGTACTGAAGCATCCTGGGCAGTTTCTCAGAGCTATCCCAAATCAGAGCCACCTCAGTGACTGGAAGAAATCAGCCATGAAGCTGTGTGTTATTACATCCCGGATGACCATGAATCAGGGTGTTTGCAATTGAGATTGTGTGAATGGGATTTAAAGCAGCAAACTGCAGCTTTTATCTCGAATCACCATCAACATCAAAGCTGTTAAAGCAAACTGCTTTCCATAAAAATGTGTTAAAAATAAAAAAATAAATAAAAAAAAAACACCTTGGAGCCACAGAGCAATGGAAAGAATGAAATTTATCTGGTCTAAAATGGAATTTAGAACCCAGTTGTCTGATGAAAGGAATGATTGTGTTATATTACACTGAGGTGGGAAGGACCAAGAAGGAATTCCAGGCCTTCAGGGGGAAGCAGAGAGGATGTCCAAGGAGCCGTGGGTCCATGAATCTCAGGCTGTTAGCCATGATGGCCCATGCTCCATATGTGCTGGCCAAGAGAGGCCAGCAAACGTATATGATGACTGAGCTCTTGAAATGTCACTGAGGTGACCAAGGAACTGGGCATAATACAATTTTACTTCAGTGTAATTAATTTAAATTGCAATAGTCACAAGTGGCTTGTGGAGACCATCTTGGCCAGCATAGGATGGTGGTTGCAGAAGTATTAAGAGACAGAAATGAACTCCATTGAGCTGAATATCCATTCATTCACTCAACTAAGCAACATTTTCTGGACATCTCCACTGCTGTGTTTTGTACTGAGGCGCAGAGAAAGAAGATAAGCTCAGCCCTCGGAAGTTTATAGTCCAGTGGGAAAGAAAGGCAAGGATGATGAATTGTTGTCATAATACAATATAAATATAAAATTAAAGGATGTACAGTTCTTACAGCAGTGAAGAAGAGGTCGGTGAGGACTGTGGCACTTCAGGGGGCCACACTGACAGAGTTGCTGGTGTCTGAATTGTGAAGAGTGAGTCGCCTTCAGCAAGTAAAGACGGGGTAGCACCTTACAGGCAGTGAATGATGTAAACAGTGTGCTCTGCAGACTCTACAGAAACACAAGCCCCTCCCCTGAATCAGATCCTCCTGATTTGCTAATTAGCTTCTGGTCTCCAGCACCCATGTCTCAGCCAGCCGGAGATCCCAGGGTATCCACATACCTTTCTGCTCTTCCCAGTTTGAGCATTAGCTCAACAAGAAGCATTTCTTCTTGTGCATAAGCCTGGTTTGGCCAGTGGTTCTTGGTATTCTGATATGTAACTAAAGATCAAAGAACCCTTGAGTGGTGCCTGTGGCTCAGTGAGTAGAGCCCCGGCCCGTATACCGGGGGTGGTGGGTTCGAGCCTGGCTCTAGCCAAACTACAACAACAACAACAACAACAACAAAAGAACAAAGAACCCAATGAAACAGGAAAATTCTTTTAAGATGCAATTTAAGTATGCACAAAACAACTGTAGAAGTTTGAACAAAGTTTTCCAGAACTCGAAGGATTATACAAATTCAAGTTACTTTGCATTCCATTTTAAAGCATCAAATCTGGAAATTATATATAAAGCATTGTGGCTTTATATAAGAAAAATGATGCATAACCCCCATTCATGAATTTATGCTCATAGAAAAGTTCTTGGCCCTACAATAGAGGTTCAGAAAATTAGTGTAAATGTATGCCTCTGTGTAATAATAAAATATTTAGGATGGCACAGACTAGAGAAATATAGAGTGATAGTCTCCATAGCCTTTCAAGAGAAGAACTTCCTTCTTCCCATCCCACAGGGCCTGGAGACTACGGGGTTTAACCTGTAATTCCAACGGTGACCAGGATGACCCTCTAAGAAGCAAGGGTGATCATAACTGACAGCCAGCTGTTAGGGAAAGTGAAAATTTGAAACAAAAAGAAACAAAAGTGACAGGACCAGTTGACAGGTTAATTACGGAGACTGAATTAAAGAGACAAGTCAGGGATGTGTAAATTATGCCACATTGAAGTGTTAAATACATTCAAAAGCAAAGTCCTTTAAGCACAATAATAGTTTATATTTCTATGGAGGAGACACTTGTGACAGGACTCCCCTCTTTTTCCTGAACAAAAAAAAAAGTTTGTGACTCAATGTTACAACAGGGGACATATATGTATTTATACTTATTTGTACATATATATGCATATAGTAAAGATAATATAAAATATGTAAATAATATATAAATATGCCATACAAATGTATATTTAAATACATTATGGAAATATATATTTTTCAGGATCATTTTACACCACAGCTTCCAAAACAAATGAACCAAGGAAATTTGCATCATAGGAAAAGGATAGAAAAACCTTGGAACAAAGACGTTATTGTTCGACTTTCTATATTAAACTTGATCTACTAAATATTTATTTTAGTAGGCAATTCCTATGTCCTACAGTGGACTATAGCCTTGAAAGCCAAACTTCATTAACCCGAAAAGTTGTTATTTTTTCCAAATTCCTAATGCTTTTTTTTTTTTTTCAACATTAAAAGCCTAAATTTGGAGAATAAAATAACAAGGATATTATGGTATAAGGTAAGTGTTCCTAACAGAACCAGTAGAAATATTGAGCAAAATATATGCAACGTTCATTTTCCAAAGTTCAGAGGTTGGGCAAAGAGCTATCCTTTGAGGGCAGGCCTGCTGGCTTGGATGTGGAAGATAAGTCAGTGGAGAGGGGGCACCCCCACACACAGGTCTGACCAGGGTGCCCTGGTCCCCCACCACCCGCTCTCCTCACAGTGGCCCAAACCTAGAGGCAGGATTGAAAGAACCAGTGAGTAGGGGATCTTGGAGGGAGGGGAGGGAAGGTGCTCCACATGGCCGGGGCAAGGCCTCTGCACAGGCTCTGGACCACGAGGATGGGACCAGTGGACGAGGGATGTGGCGTTGGTCAGCCGGGAGGAGACTAGAGGTCCAGGTCACGGGACCAGTGGACGAGGGATGTGGCGTTGGTCAGCCGGCAGGAGGCTAGAGGTCCAGGTCACGGGACCAGTGGACGAGGGATGTGGCGTTGGTCAGCCGGCAGGAGACTAGAGGTCCAGGTCACGGGACCAGTGGACGAGGGATGTGGCGTTGGTCAGCCGGCAGGAGGCTAGAGGTCCAGGTCTGCCACAGCCAGCTTGGGCGATCCACCCCTATGGAGCTTGTATAGCACAAGCTGAGCAAGGAGAGATTGGAGCCCCAGTGCGGGGTGGGGATCCTGGGAAGGGCCAAGCCGGGAGCAAGTGGCACAGACCGCTGAGGCCCAGAGGCACAGGTGCACCGGTGGGTGCGGGTGGCAGCCTGGAGGTGGCTGTGGTAGAGGGCTTCAGTTGGCACCAGTCCTGGGCGCTTCAGGTGCAGGGACCCCAGGGAAGGTCAGTGCTAAAAGACAAAGCAGGAGGAGCTACAGGGTAGATACCCAGCCGGAGCAGGAAGAGCAGATGTAGGGCCGAGCCCTTCCTCCTCCGGGCAAGTCAGCCGCCTTGGGCACCTGCGTGCCACCTCGGGATGGAGCAGGAAAGAGGAAAGGCCCCTTCCGTTCCCTGTGTGATGGGATGGCCAGCATCTTCCCTCGCCTCTCAAGACAAAAGTTTGGAATTGGAAAGAGTAGGCAGACATAGCCTTGTTGCATGCTGGTGTCTGAGGGCCGAGTTCTCAGGACCGCAGGGCAGGCGGGAGAAACCGGGCAGGACCAGGAGCAAAGCCAAGCCCCCAGGAAGGCGCCCTGCAGGGGAGACCCCTCTCTGCTTTCTGGAGAAATGGAAACTTGCTTCTTCCAGTGCTTTGTTGGGAGGTAGACATCTACCATGGACGTCACCCACACTGGGACAGAGCCTCCCGCGTGCGCGCCCCCCGGGTGACAGGAAGAAGTTTCCACCTTCTGAGCAGGGCGGCCTCAGCAGACCCTCGTCCTCTCCCACGGCGGCGGCGGGAGGGGTGCTGAGGAGAGGGCCCACTCCACGGGGAGCAGAGCTCCACAGGGGAGGGAGAGGGGAACTGGAAAATGAATTGCAAAACTGGAGGACAGCCAGCCGGGAGGGACCTTCTCCTGCACCCATGTCCCAGGGCACGGCAGTGGGTCGCCCTGGTGGAGCGCAGGCTTCAGGAGGGACATGGCAGTCAGAGAAGGGAGGCTGCAGTCCGTGTGGGGGAGAGGGCCCAGGGGGACCGGGAGGAGTGGCTGCTTCTCAGGCTCTAAGCGGGACCTCTGCACCAGAGGAAACAACCTCAAGTTTGGAAGCTTAATTTCCAGTTAGCAGGCCAGTAAGTTCAGTTTGCAATGAGTGGCCCTTAAATGAATGTCTCCTTGTTCTGTCATCACCGGCTGGGGATGTCTGGGATGCCTGGGCACAGCTGGACCTATTCCTGCTTAGTGATGGAAGGTTCTCAGCCCACGGAGGTCCCCAAATGCTGGTATAGGGCTGGTGCTGACCCACCTGCATGTCCCATCTGAAGTCTGCACACACCGGGAAACACCTCCCAAGAATAGTCCCTTGTGTCTCCAAGGAGGTGCACCCACAGTTAAATAATCAAAGCCAGAATTTCTTGTTAATAAGCTGAGCACATTCTAGGTAAGCCTAATGCATTTGGGTCACAAATTAATCACAGTTAATCTATTTTTATATAAATACTGACATGACTAAATTTCCAAATCTAGGTATGTAATATTTATATAAACAACAACACAATGAGCCTGCTCAGCCTCTCCAAATGTGGTACATATTTTTCCAATACTTATTTTATACAGAAGACAAGAAAATAAAGTTATAACTCTGTGTAAAGGGTTAAAATAAAGGAATTAGGGTATGGAGATGGATCATGAAGTCAGTGCATGTGGCAGGACTCACCTCTCTATTTATAAAACCCAGTTAAGACGCCTGACTGTTAGTTGGCTGTGGTGTAAATGACCAGTGCTCATAACCATCTCTCAGTTATTATTTTCTGTAATAAACACGATAATTTACAAAGTTTTTCTAGAACGTTTTAGAATATAACTTACTGTATGATAAAATAGGAAGGAAGATGATTTTCATTCATATCAAGTTCTTCACTGAATTTCATGATTTTGGACATAATGGGGGCTCAAATTCCAGCTGCCCCACTTAGCGTATGGCCTTGGGAAACATGGAATGCCTTTTCTAAGGTTAAAGCATCCTATTGGCCAGTTGAAGATAATAAAAGCACTAACCTCATAGGGTTTTGTGAGATAAAAATTAATGTTATGTAACCATTTAGCAAAATGGTGCGTAGTAAGAGGCTAGTAAATGTTAGTCATTATCATCATTTTTGTTATTACATTGAATCAAATGGCTGTGTCTAAGATAATTATAAAGCACAAAAACACCCACTACAGGCAAGAACGGGAGCCAAATCTAAATTCTAGCTTTCAAATACTTGATATGTCAGGGAAGACCAAGAGGATCTTATTTTCATATCTGTAAATAATCATCATTAATGTTATCTAAAACTTTATTATTATACAAACTTGGAATGGTCAGCTGAGCTTTCAGGATACTCCTGAATTAAGAAATAAATGTCCCAGTCACCTGACCATGGGTGGAGCATGTTCTGGAAACACAAAGAGTCAGCTGAGAGAGGGAGGCTTTCGATTTGTACACACTGCTTTGCACTAAAGTGTGGGCATGTCAGGGAGGGAGGTGCTCACTGCCGCTCTGCATGGAATCACTCAGACCTGCGTAGAGCACAGTCCTTGAGGAATATCCAGGTGTTTCTGAACAGAAGGGAAAAAAATTATAAAAACAAAAGTTCTGGGCGGTGCCTGTGGCTCAGTGAGTAGGGCGCCAGCCCCATATACCAAGGGTGGCGGGTTCAAACCCAGCCCCAGCCAAACTGCAACACAAAAATAGCCTGGCGTTGTGGTGGGCGCCTGTAGTCCCAGCTATTTGGGAGGCTGAGGCAAGAGAATCGCTTAAGCCCAGGAGGTTGCTGTGAGCTGTATGACACCACGACACTCTACCTAGAGGGCAATAAAGACTCTGTCTCTACAAAAAAAAAAAGTTCTATTTTCAGTCTCTCCAAGAACTACAGTCACTGAAACCCAGGTCCTCTAAATTGGCCATTAGGAGTCATGCCTGCTCTGCTGGGTGGCGGCAGTGGGGAATTTCCAACTTGGAAAGGAGCAGAGACTGGGCGGGGGCAGGTCTGAAGCCGCAGGGGAGGATGGCAGCTGTCACGGCGGACAGACAACCACTGCCAGGCGTGTCTGAGTAACAGGGAGAGCAGGAAGAGGGAGGGAGGAGCCACAAGAGCCAGCCAGGGCAAACGCTCAGACAGCCCCACTGAGGCACAGACCTTGACGGTTTGGAAGAACTCTAGGGAAATCAAGGTATCTCTGTACATTCGAAAACTCATTGAATAGAAGAAGGCCTTTTATCTGAGACCCAAGAAATAATATGGATACAGAAGAGAATTGCACATCTAAACAGAGATTTCTTCCTTGTTACAGAATCTATTGCACTGGCATTCAGCATCACGCTATGGCTTGCTGACTGTCTTCACACTGAATTGCAATATGGCATCTCGATCATGGCACTATTGATATTCTAGGCCTGATAATTCCTCACTGTACATCATACGATATGTAACAGCAGCCACAGCCTCTACCCACTAGATGCCAGTAGCATCCCACCCCCATCCAAATAGGGCAAAAAATGTCTCCAGACGTGACCAGATGACTGAGATGGCCAGGAAAGGGTGGCAAAATAATGCCCAGCTGAAAATCATTGCTGCACAGCAGTGATATTCAATGTTTGTAAGGGAGCTCCAGGAGTCTGGATGGTTTCCAAGAACAGTTTAACTCTCCTCATTCCAAAAGAGTCACTCTTCCAAATATCATGGAATAGGTGAATGCAGCAATTCGTGCCCCCGACCAAGGCAACACACATCTTGGAAATTATTAATTCATTTGCTGTTATCCTCAAAGACTCTCTTCCTGCATGAAACCCACTGCGCTGTGATCGCCCACCCCTTGTCTTTGCTAGACAGACTGTGACTTCTGCAAATTCAGGAGTACATCTCATTTGTATTTACATCCCTGGAGCCCAGCGGAGTGCTTGGCAAATCCTTTTTCCTCAATAAACATTTTTTGTTGATTGACTAAAATAATGAATGAATGAACAGAAAGGACACAAGAAAATGTGTACTTTCTACCCACGATGAGAGAATTCATGCTAAAGGCAATGGCACATTCCCAGTTCTATCGCTCAGTGAATTCAGCTGCAAGCAACAAGTTTAGCACAATGAAGCGATGAAGCCAACACCTACTGAAGCTGGAAGGAGAAGCTGGAGCAGAGAAGCAGAAACTTTTTCCAAAATAGGAGTCAAAGCTTCACTCTGTGAGCCAGATTTGCACAGCCCAGGAGCAGCGACACCAGGGACTCCCAGGCATTGCTTCTGTCCCATCATTTGCACATTCTGGGCTCCCAGCACCAGGACCGAGCTCCTCTTTGGGCTGTCTGTGCCAAGTCATGAACCGCTCAGGGGTGTCTGTCCATGGATGCTGCCTCCTCCTAGCAGTGGGTAGCATTTGAGCCAAAGGTTTCTGTCCCCTTGAAAAATGAATGGGACATTCATTTGTATTGTTGCAGGTTACCAAATCAGGCTCCACGTGCTATCAAGACAGACTGAATTCCACGGTGAGTATCATCTGCCCAGGCCAAAATGCCATCCACCTGCAGACCCCTTTCTGTACATGTTGGCCACCAAGCACAATAAAAACAGCTTTTAAAGTACTCTGAAGTTTTTAGCCCAAGATTAGCAAAAATTAAACATCAGTAAATTAACATTAAATAAGCATAAACATCTGCGTGTAGGCTGAGGCTGTTCATAGCAGTCTGAGTTGTGTGCCTGCTCCCTGTTCTAAGAGCAAAGGCAGAGATGCCCTCCTAGTCCACAGACAGTGACATTAGGGTTGCGTGAGAACCCACTTCCATTCAGCTGACATTTCTGAATTTTATCTCATTTGGATGTGTTGTAAACATCAAAATGCAACTGTCATTCCTTTGCTTAAATCTTTTAATTGGTTTTCTTCATAATCACATCTACTATCTAGGAATCAGGATGGAACCTGTGAGCCCTGGCTCCAGGGTCTGCCTCTGCTAGCCTCATGGCACTATAATCCAAAGAGACCTCCCTGCAGGTGGCCCTTGACTTCACGGAGTCCCTGAGCAGCCCTGCCTCTGCCTTTGGGATTGGCTGCTGGAATATCCTTCCCCCACTTGCCTCCTGGAGAAACTCTGACAGTCATTCCAATTTTGCTCAAACTTCTCTTCATGCCTTTCCTAACTCGCCCAGCTAACTCTTCCAGCTTCCTTTTTCTTCCACATTACCTTGAATTAATCTCCATTGCAACTGCGACCATGGACTACTAAAATTTTCAGATTTTATCTGTTTCCCAACGGGAAGCCCTTTAGGGATCTGGAACGTGTCCTTCAGAGCAGGGAGGGGCCTGGCTAGGGTATCTTCCAAAGAAAGGACACTTGGACGTGTGAGAAAGAAAGAAATACACACCACATCCCTGCAAAAAGAAATCAGCTATAGCAAATACATACTGTTTGAGCAAATGGAAAATAGAATGGGCGATGACAGCAAAGAAAAACTCAAAGCGCAGATCCGCAGGGCCCTGCACTGGCCCTGATATCTGAGAGTCATCCTGCTGTTGCCAACGCACCCTTTTAATTCACAATACTTACTTGTCAGAGGTAAAAAATGGTGCTTTCTTGAAATGAGCAAAGCCTTTCCTAGGCCTGCACTTTGAAGGCAATTTCTCCCATACGACCTCCTGGGGTACAGCAGGGCGGCCCCACAAAGAGAGGGCTTGGAGCAGCTCTGCAGCAGAGTTCACGACACTGCCTGTGCCTCCGTTGGTCTCTGCCATTCACATCCATGTCAATTATGGAAAACAGAGGGGGGAGCTTAGATTTTAAAACTTCCTATCAAAGACTTTCATACCCATTATTAATGTAGGCACCAAATGACATTGAAAGAGAGTGAATATATATATAAATCAATTTAAAAATGAAATCTGAGGCAAAAATAATGTTATGTTCAAAATCATAAAAGGGAGCTGGGCATAGAGCCAGGGGTGTTATTTTGTGTGATCTATCATTGCAGAAGAAGGCCCTGGAGATGTATTATATATATCTGACCTCTTCTTTGGATAGTTCTGCCTTAGAGAAGGTGCACAGGTGACATCAGCCAGAGCCGCAGTCATTTGAAGGCGTGGCGGGGCTGGAAGGACACATGCCTAAGACACGGTAGCTGGTCTCCTGGAGAGGTCCGTGAGAGAGCAAGAAGGAAGCAGAGGTCTCCGGCAGAAGTCTGTCACCCTGCCACACTACAGGAGGAACCAGTCTCCATCTCTTGCAATTATGAACATTTTTTAAACCCCCACATGTCCCCACTTCTGGGTTCTTTGTTCTACCGCAGTAGAGAACCCCAGGTGTGAAGAGGAGGCAGGTGGTCTATAACCTTAATTCTCAATTCTCTTCCAAATAACTCTCTGCCAGCAGAACCCTGCAATGTCCTCTCTTCCTCCCATAAAAACTTGTTCTGGGCCCCTCCAGACACACTACTGCCATTATCACGTGAAACATGGGAAGTCCAAGCTTAGACCAACCCCCAGGAATGCACAGTACGTTCCCGCATGTGACGAGCGTCAGGGCATTTCCTGCTCAGTGACACATCACCTGTCCTATCTCTGTGCAAGGCCAGCCGCGAAGCCACCACAGTGAGTGGACACGCCTGGGGGAGGTCTCTTAGCACCTCTCTCTGGCCCACCTGCAAAGCGTGTTTTTCATTCGAGGTCAATTTTGCCTGGAAAATAATACATTAAGTTACAGAGCGTATTTAGAAGCTTGAACATGAGATTCCTGGCCAGTGTGCAATGTAAAGGCCAACAATTTCATAAACATAATCTCATTGTCTTTAAATACTCAAATTCTACATGGAATTGTCTAACGTCTTCCTGTGAAAGTCACCACCATTTAACTAGGAGGTTATTTTAACATTGTACAAATGTGTAGAATGGCCCATTCTGCAGTCCACAGTTGTTCACATGTCTCTCATTCAGATGGATGATGATGGCCACTGTTTCCAGCCTTTTGCAGAAGAGGAGGGTAGAGGAGGAGGAGGAGGGGAGGAGGAGGGGGAGGA
>CAUYPK010074788.1:0-91470 GCA_963574355.1 Loris lydekkerianus
GGGGTTGTTCTGGACTGGTTCTTCATGTTGCCTGGAGTTTTCTGCTGATTCTTCCTCATGAGTGATTTCTTTTATCTGATTCCTTGCCCTAATTTTCCTTTCACTTCCTCTTGCTCTTTAAGTTCCTGTGTCTGTGGACTAAGGTTTCAATGAGTCCTTTTGGTACAGGACCAGAAGGATGAGAGAGTTGAAGAGCAAGAAGGGATAAAAGAAAGAACGAATGAACGAAAAGAAAATAGAGAAAGGAGGGGGGGCGGGTAAAAGGGAGTATTGACAAAAAGAAGAGAGGCACAGAAAGAGGGAGACAGAGCAATATAGGTGTATAGTAGGGTACTTTGACACAACCTTAAAAACCCCCCAACCTCTGGGGATGCCTGATTGGGTGGTTCCTTTGAGGTCATCAGCTCTTTGCTAACCTTATTGGACACAGTACCCCACCTCCACCAAGTAGAGAGGAAAGACAATAAATGCTATAAATCAAACCAAAACAAGCAAACAGAAAACTTTATGGGATAAAATTGGGTGAAGAACCAAATAATAGGAGTAGAAACACTAGAAAAAATGAAGTTCTAATTATTGAAAAAGGCAGCAATGGGAAATTGTATTTAAACTAGAAAAATGGAGAAAGAAAAGAAAGAAAAAAAAAATAATCTGTACGGAAAAGGTTGAAATTAAAAAACAAAACAACAACAAAATAAACAAAAAACAAACAAACAAAACAACAACAACAACAAAAAAAAAAAGCAGTATATATCTCTTGTTGAATATCATCTGGACAACAGGTAGTCTTCTGGGGTATGAGATGTTAATTACAATGCTGATACAACTGGAGGCCTCCACTGATTTTCTCAAACCCCACAGGGAGGACACCCTAAATCTCTCTTCAGCCCTCTTAAAAGGCACTTTAAACTTCTAAACTTGGCTAAGCAGAAGCTTTCCAAGGAAAGTGCTGGTCACTGGGATCACTGCTGAATCACTGCTGAAGTGGCTATCCACTTACTCAGTGTGCCAAAACTGGTCTTACTCTGCCTCTGAGGGTTAAGGCTGTAAGGCGGCTCAGTCCCTGCCTTTAGGCTGCTCAGTCACTAGGTTACTAGCTCCTGCCCAATCCTTGCTCTGTGATCCTGAGGGCAGAGCTTGCCAGGGCAGTTCTCTCACAATGGCTCCCTGCGGCCCACAGCCAAACACTATTAGCCCCGTGTGGCTCAGCGGCTCAGTCTGGGGCCCTAGACAACACCCGAAGTTCTCCACACTCCTGCTCAAGCTCTCCCCAAGGCAGTTCAACTGAGTGCCAAGTCCAAAAACACCAACACAGTTACAGGTAAGGCTTTTCTGGTTTGCAGTCTTGCTGCTGCTGTACTTACAGCTGCCGGCGGGATTAGATCGAATGAACACACGCAACCACTTGCCAGTTTTCCACTGTTTTTGTCCTCCTCTTGGGATCCAGAAGTCCCTTGCTGACTTTCTATATCCTCAAGGGGATGATTATAGGCAGATCCCACCAGCCAGAGATGCCTGGAGTCTGATCTCCCCCGACTCCTGTTGCCCAGTTGCAGGGAAGCTGTTACTCGGCTGCCATCTTGCTCTCACTCCCATAATAAAATTTAAAATCCAGGTAGGTCAGCTTAGTAAGCCATGGCATCTATAAACAAAATATAATTCCAACTTTAGAAACATTATACAATCTGAATGCAATTGGAAGAAAATCAACTAGTGTTAATTTACAGCTATAGAATTCCACAATCAAATTGTGTCCAAAATACGACACAAGGATGCAATGATGCATAAGCCCAAAGTGGGCACAGATGTGGACTGGGCTCAAGGAGCGGTTGTGATACTAGGTAGAAATTCGACAACAATCAAAAGAGGGTCCAAGACAGATTATTTAGCTTTGTATAAATAATGAAACCCAATGTGTGCCTTTAAGAACTTTTGGAATGCAGCAGACAAATGGCTTCTTCCATCCTCTCTGGTGACAGCTGTGTCCTTAGTGGTGTAATTATGTGTGCAGGTGCTGTGGCTGCACTAACTGATTACTGTCTCTGCCTGAAGAAATTCAGGGTCAGAAAATGGTGCCTGCCAGGTTGACCTGGGGCTGGTGATCTTGGCAGCCTGTGGCTTAGATTTCCTTCCAATACCGTGCTCTGCCCCCTTGAGCTCCCCAGAGGCAAGCAGCTTCAAATCTCTTTCTTCTTTTATTTTATCTCCATATTTCTACTATAGTTCTACTGACTTTTTTTTTTTTTTTTTTGAGACAGTCTTGGTAGAGTGCCATGATGTCACAGCTCATAGCAACCTCAAACTCTTGGGCTTAAGCGATTCTCTTGCCTTCGCCTCCCAAGTAGCTGGGACTATAGGCACCCACCACAACGCCCTGCTGTTTTTTGATTGTAGTTGTCATTGTTGTTGGGCAGTCTGGGGCTGGATTCAAACCTGCAAGCTCTGGTGTATGTGGCTGGGCCCTAGCTGCTAAGCTACAGGCACCAAGCCTACTGACGTTTTTTGATTGACTAATTTTAGACCTTGTCTGTTGACTTCCTATTATGGCAGTTTGTGACTTTCTTTAACCCCTAAACACTTCCTCTCTCTTCTACTTCCTCCTAATAGCCAATATTTATATCAGGTTACCATGTAAATATTGTCCACACTTAAGTGGTGTACTATGATTGTACTTGTTTCAAACAACTTCTATTTTATGTAGATTAATAATAGTCCTTTCTTTATCCAGTTTTCTTTGCGCCTATTGGCAGTCCTTCCCAACTATTGTACAGATCTCTTAAATGCATCTCAATAATGTTTCTCCTATGGTCAATCCCTTAAGATCATTTCACTTTTTACTTTTTCCCTAGAGATTTCTTCCTGAAGCCTTCTGTTCTCCCCCCATCTAGATTCTCTGCTGTGCTGGTTGCCTGCTTACTTTCATCTATCTGGGACCACTCTCCTATATCCAATCCCCTATTTCTTGGGATCTGTGGTATTATTCTGTTCTGGTTTGCTCCATTCTTTGAGTGGCATGCGTCCTGGAGTAGCATCAGGAGAAAGACTACATGAGACGTAATGTCTGACCTATTCAAAACTTTGTTAAAAGGTTGATTTGGTATAGAATTTATGGATTAAAGCTATTTTCCTTCAGAGGTTTAAGGAAAAATGAACCTCCATCAATTGCTTCATTGTATGCTTGTTTTATTTTTTGCTCTCAAAATTTTTCCTTATAGAAATGCTTAATGTTTTGATGTTTGTTTATAATAAGTCTTGGTGTGGGTGAGATTATTTACTATTCTGGACATTGATAGATCCCTTCAATGTGGAGACTCAAGCTCCACAGTACTGAGAAATTTGCTTTTATCATTTTTTTTGAAAGTTTCCTTCTTTTTCTGTCTGTTCCTTTCTGCTACTCTTATTAGTCAGATGTTAATTTAAAGTTCATTATTTCTATTAAATTTTAAAGTTTTACATGCTTAATTTGATTTTTTGTATTCTCTTATTGTTTCTTTTTTATGGCAACTTGTTCCCTTATATCAGAGGAAGAATAGGAGGCAAGCAACAGTGATGCCTACAACAATGAAAAAGTGATATAAGACTTAGTGTGAAGGAATAGGGAACATTTCCTTGTGGGAGTGATGTCTACTCTGAGCCAGAATTAACTAAGCAAAGAGAAAGTGAGGAGGCCCATGTTTTAGGCAGAAGGAAAATCTTGAGTAAAAATCCCGAATAGAGCGGGACTGTGGGGCAGGAGTGTGGCACTGAAAGTGGCCAGGTGAGCAGGTGACCAGAGTTGAGAGCAAGGGAGAACGCAGCTCATGATGAGGTTGCTAACGTAAGTAAGAACCAGACCATGTACAACCTTTAGCCAAATTAAAGATTTCAGTGTTTATCTTATGGGCATGAGAAGATCACTAACACTAAATCTTATGGGTGAAAGTTTGATAAGAAATAGGACATTTATATGTTGTCAAAGTATCTTGCCACAAAATACGTATTGATCACAAAGGGAAAAGCAGTAACTTTGAACATAGAAACCTGGTAGACACCACCTTAACTAAGTGATCCAAGTTACCATCACTGGTAATGGGCTCAGTCAAGAGCAGGTGCCTCCTCCTGTAACTCACTGAGAAAGACACAATATCACTCTGTGACACTCCTGCCGACAGTGCACGACCTGGCTCTGATCATGGGAAAAATGACACATTCCCAACTGGAGGGGCATTCTATTATAAAATAAATGCTCTGTATCCCTTTAACAAAACAACAATGTATTAATATATTAATAATATAATAATAAAAGACAGGGAAAGACTGAGGAACTGTTCCAGGTTGAAAGAGACTACAGAAACATGGCAACATGTGATGTGCTTAGATCCTGGACCAGAACCTTTTCTATTGCTATAAAGGGCATGAGTGATAGAAGAATTTTTGCAAATTGTGCCATGGTTATCTAAAAGAATATCTTTGTCCTTGCACACTAAAATATTTGGGGAGATAAGGGCATTTTGTGTTCAACTTATTCTCAGATAGTTTAGGGGAAAAGCATATACATGTAGATAAGTTACACACAGAGTTAATCAGAATGAGAGAGACCGTGAAAGAGAATGATGAATCAACCATGATAAAACAGGATAAAATGTTAATATTGGAGAATCTGGGTACAATGAAGTCTTCATTCTACGTTTGCAACTTTTCAGTAAATCTGAAGTCATTTCAATATTGAAAAAGAGACTGGTAAGCTGCAGTAAGCAAAGCCATTGGAGAGAGGAGAAAAGGGGAATTCAGCACGTGGAGTCCAGTGCAGCCACTGAGAGAATACTTCTGGTGACTTGGTGCTGAGCGGCGGCCATGCCAATAGTGAGGAGGGGGTAGAATGAAGAGGTAGTTAGAACATGAAATAGGAGTTGGTGAGGATATAGGGCTGGTGGATTCGTAGGATCAGAGTGCAGAGTAGGCAGTGGATTTGTAGTATCAGAGCTCAGGGAAGAGGTTAAAAATGTAGATAAAAATTCAAGGCTGTGTAGCCCATAGATGGTGACTGGAGCCCTGAGCATGGGTAAAGTTGCCTAAAAATGTTAGTAAAACAGAGAAAAGGGCTAAGAAAGTCCAACATTGAAAGGTGGGTGGAAAGGAAAACAAATATATATAACCTTGTGATTGAAAATGGAGATGTAGGCACAGGTATGCACGTGGTGAAAATGATTATAAAAGGAAAGCATATTCAGTTTTATGATATATTTGAAAATACAGAGCACACAGAAAACTTTCTGGCAAAATATAAATTAACAATTACAAAACCTTGGCAGATTATAACTGCAAAACAACTTGTAAGGTTATTAAAAATCTTATAAAAACATTATAAAATCTTAAAAAAACATTATAAAAATGAGACATGCTTCCAAGTTATTTTTTTATAGTTGACTTCTTTATAACAGAACATTTCTATTTCTAAGGTCTTCACCTTGGAAGTACACTTAATTTGGGAGCAAAATAAGAGTTTAAAAAAATGATCAGAGAATTAAGGGGAGAATAAAAAAAAATGCAGTGATATGATGATATAACAAGACGGGAAGGCTAATCCTTGCCTGGTTATTGTGCTCGTACTAAACATTTTCCTGCTTGCTATTCAATGAGAGTCATTAGCAGTATCTTTGAATCAAGTCAGAACGTGAGGACCAGAAGTTTGATACTTACAACTAATTATATAATGTGGAATGCTTAGTAGGCATTAAAGAGAAGCTGTAGTATGAAAATGTAGGACTAGTTATGGTCTTAGTTTCTAGGAATCAGCCATAAAATATCTGAGTACAAGACTAATATCTTTAGGCTGGGCCTGGTGGCTCACTCATTTAATGCTAGCACTCTGGGAGGGTGAGATGGGTGGATTGCCTCAGCTCACAAGTTTGAGACCAGCCTGAGCCAGAGCAATACCTCGTCTCTAAAAATAGCCAGATGTTGTGGTGAGTGCCTGTAGTCCTAGCTATTTGAGAAGCTGAGACAAGAGAATCGCTTGAGCCCAAGAGTTTGAGGTTGCTATGAGCTATGTTGCCACAGCACTCTACTGAGGGCAACAAAGAGAGACTGTCTTAAATTAAAGAAAGAAAGGAAGGAAGGAAGGAAGGAAGGAAGGAAGGAAGGAAGGAAGGAAGGAAGGAAGGAAGGACTAATATCTTCAAGAAGTTGAGGTTGGGTTGATTCCTCTTCCTCTGATTTTAAAACCAGACCAAGGGAATGTACTAACATCATTGTATGATTCCTCACAGATGGGAGACCAGGGAATCCTGAAAACAGACCAGGGTGACAGCTAAACAGAGCACCAGCAAAGGAAGCTGGTGGAGAGAAAGGCAGGCCTCCCAGTGACTGTATGGGGCTCAGACCTGACTTGGAGAGCTGTGGGAATCTCTCCTTGGTTTGGAGCACTCTAAAAGCAGAATTCAGCTTCTGATGCTTGTCCTTGGGGGTAAGATGGGGGCTTGGACACACACAGGGGTCCTTATCTCTCCTTGTTTGAAGCATTATTTTCCTCGACTCATTATTCTCGGCTGTTGAAGACATGACATTGGAGCCTCCTTTCAGCTCATGTAGTTAAGCTAACAAAGCCATGAAATAGTAAAATGGTGCATTTATGGTATAAGTTATAGATTTTCAACTGGCTTTCTTGTTTTGCAGAGGAGGAAATGGAGGTCAGGAGAGATGACCTGCCATAATTAGTAAGGGGGTAGTTCATGTTACAGAATAGATTTCTTGACTCTTGGGCCAGTGTTTTTCCATTATTCAGGTTATATTCTGGGAGACTCCTCAAGGTTTTCTACTGGGAGCCAGCTAGAGGAAGAGTCTCTGGTTGAGCAGGGATGGTAGTAACCATGTGATGTGCCAGGAGTGGGCTGGAAAGGAGGCTCAGGAGGCTTGGCTTCCTGAAGGGGGTTCTCTAGGAGGAAAGCTGCCTGCTGACAGGCATGCCCTCTCCTGTGCATGGCTATATTCCCAGGACCTAGAATGCATCTCCCTGCTTCCAGCCTTAGATTATGCCTTCCCTAATGTTTTGGCACCAGGGTCCAGTTGCAAGAAAGAGAATTTTTCCACAGACTTGGAGGGTGACATCTCGACCTTGGATCATTAGAGCATTAGATTCTTATAAGTAGCACACGCCCTAATCTCCTGCATGTGTAGTTTATAGGAGGGTCTGTGCTCCTGTGAGAATCTAAAGCCCCCACTAATCTGACAAGAGGTGGCACTCAGATGGTGCTGTAAACATTGGGAGAGCAGCTGTAAATACAGAGGAAGTGTTGCCTGCTGGCTTGCGCTTCCCTCCCGTCCTGCAGCTTGGTTGCTAACAGGCCACAGACCAGTACTTGCCCACAGCCTGGGGGTCGGGTCCTGTAGGTCTACATGGGGCCCTGAAGGGCACAGGCATGTGCTGAGGCTCCAAGAAGAACTTGGGCCATTAAATGGTGATTTCTCTAAGAACAGAAATCATGATGTGTGTGTTTCTCCCACAACGTATGGTGTGGAGTTGCCCTTACTCAATACCTGATGACTGACTTGACTAAATATGGCAAGAAATGTTCTTTCAGATAAACTGAAAATATATATCACTTTTTTATTCTATCCTGTGATTATAGTTGATTGAATTCCTTAGGAGACCCTGTACTCTTTCTCCTCTTAAGCTTAACCCCAGAATTCATTCTTCCCAGAGACCCTGCCTCCTGCCCCCACCTTTTGTTTTGGTTAAATTAGTTTGAAATTGCTGTGTTACCCGGAATCAAAATATACTTCTTTACTGTATTGTTTGGAATCCTTTACAATGGGCATAAGCCACCTGTATGAAAAAATTAAAAATAATAAGTTATATTTTGTATATATAGGTTATCTACTTAATTCTCACACTCTATAAGTTTCAATCAGCAACTTGACTGGTGAATGGCTTTTGGTGTCAATTCTATCATCTCATAAAAGAGTCTGAGATTGGCCTGATGGGATGAAATAAAATAAAATAATGGCCTCTCTAAAGATGTCCACATCTTAATCCTCAGAATGTTCCATGGTAAAGGGGAATTAAGACTGCAGATGGAATTAAAGTTGCTAATCATTTCGGATCATCCTAGATTATGTGGGTGGGCCCAGTAATCACAAGGGATGAAAAATGAGAGACTACACCTGCCACCCAAGGGCGTTGGCGATGAAGGCCCCCCTGAACCATGGAAGCCAGGCAGCTTCTAGAAGCTGGATTGGCACAGAAATGGATTCTATTGTAAAGCCTTCTAAAAGGTTGCAGCCCTTCCCCAAAACTTGATTTATTTTAGGGAGACCCATTTTGGATTTCTGACCTCCAGAAGCATAAGGTAGTAATTCTGTGATGATCTTTTACACCTGGGGTCAGCTGTTGAAGCTGGGGGAGCACCAGCACTACTCTCTGGGAATGCTGTCATAGGCTTATAACTGGTCTCCCTGCTTCCAGCCTTAGATTATGCCTTCTGTCCTAGTCTCATCAAGGCAATTGGAGCATAAGTTGGGGCCTTCAGTCTTCCCTCTCCTGTGCATGGCTATATTCCCAGGACCTAGAATGCATCCTGGGCATAGTGGTGTGTCATGGTGTGCTTTTAGTGAAAGAATACCAGGGGTCCTTAAACTGCGGCCTGCGGGCCACATGAGGTGGTATGATTGTATTTGTATCCGTTTTGTTTTTTTTACTTCAAAATAAGATCTGTGCAGTGTGCATAGGAATTTGTTCATAGTTTTTTTTGTTTTTTTTTTAAACTATAGTCCGGTCCTCCAACGGTCTGAGGGACAGTGAATTGGCCCCTGTTTAAAATGTTTGAGGACGCCTGGAATAGACTCTCTAAATCCCTCCAAAGCCAATGTCAGCAAAATGAAGACAACTAAAAATCATCCTAATCCTACAGCATTAGTCCCCCTTTATTTAACAGCAGGGGTTACATCCCGGGATCCCAGTGGATGCCTGAAACTGTGGATAGTACTGAGCCCTGTATATATTGATATATTTTTTTGATCTGATAACCCAGACAACTACAATGGGTCTACACTGTCTATATGCTGGACAAAGGGATTATTCACATCCTGGGCAGGAGGGAGTGGGATGCCGTTAGATTTCATCATGCTCCTCAGAGCAGCACACAATTTAAAACTTATAAATTGTTTATTTCTGGATTTTTCCCATTGGATTTTTCCCATTAATATTTTCAGGCTGTGATTGACCACAGGAAACTGTGGAAAGTGAAGTCATAGATAAGGGGGAATTACTGTCTTCATAAATAGTTAATGTTATCATTTTGGTGAACATTCTTCCACACGTTCACTCTGGGCATGTGTAGGTGTGTAACAAGCTAATATTCTAGCATCATTGTTGTGCCTTACTGTTTTCTTTTCTCAGCTCAACATTTGCCCAGGTTGGCCCTAGATGTTCATCTGGTTTGGGGAAACTTAGGATTTTTTTAAAAGAAGTACACAAAGAGAAAAAACAAGACAATTTCCAGCTTTGGGTATACAAAATAGACTATAATGCAGGAGAGTAAATAGGCTATTGTCTTGAGAGACCATTTCCTGTGTAGCCTGATTCCCTCTCTTCAATCTATCCAGGGCTAGCCTGAGAGACCCTGCTTATTACAAGACCTGCCATTTGTAAGAAAAAGGAGGACAGGATATAGAGAAGGTAGAAGGAAGACATTCTTGTCTTCAGTGGTGGATAGAGGTGGGAGGAAACATAAGAGAGAGGGGGAATGATTAAAAGTTGGTCCAGATGTCCTAGGACCTGAGCCCAGGACAGAGAGGTGTGTTTCATAAGGCTCCTTACTTAGGACTCTGGGAAGAGGCCCCCTCTCAGCGAGTCCTGACCCCAGCCCTTAGGGACAGCTGTACTGTCTCAGAGGGGAGCGCTGTCAGGCCAAGACAGTTCTGAGGTTTCTTTACTGATTTTCCTGAGTTCCTGTGTGGAGTGAATGGTGGATGGAAGTCTGGCAGGACTGCTTTGATAGTTTCCAAGGTGAGGCCTGATGATCGAGCTGCAAAGCTGGGTGGGCTGTGGGCCAAGAGACTGGATGGACACCTAGAAGGGATGTGGAATCTGAGACCCAGGAAGCTCTGGTAAGCCTGAGTTAGCTAGGAAGGAACCCCCACTTTGGGCAAGCTGAGAAAGAGACTGTGGCCACAGATGTTGGCCAAAGGACAAGGGAACACTGCCCCAGGCACAAGAGACACTCCAAAGACCACCGAAGACCTGGCTCTTCCCTCCACCATAATACACAGTTCTTAGCTCATACACTTGGGCACCCTCTGAGGAAGAGAAGTGGCCAAAGGGACTATATTAGGGTTCTCCAAAGAAACAGCACCAACAGAAGAGATCTATAAAGAGACTAACCGTAAAGAATTTGCTTATCTGTTTATGGAGGCTGAGAAGTACCAAGATCTACAGTTGGTGGGTTCTAGTCTGAGGCTAAAGGCTTGAGAAGCAGGAGAGTCAATGGTGTCAATTCCTGTGCAAGTGTGAATCTGAAGACACAAGAAGACTAACACCCGTCTCAAAGACAGGCAGGAGAGAGTGAATTCTCTCTTACTCAGCCTTCAGCAGGTTGGGCAAGGCCCACCCACACTGGGGATGGCCATTCGCTTTGCTCAGTCTCCTAATTCAAATGTTAATCTCATCCAGAAACACCCTCACAGACTCAGCAGGGTAATCTTTGACCAAATGTCTGGGCACCTTGTGGCCCAGTCAAGCTGACGCATAAAATTAATTTTTATAGGCAATCATCTAGGAACTTAGAATGAGAGAGACAGAGTATCAGCTAAAGGGACTGTGGGACAGTTTACAAAATCAGATTGGATTAAGTTTAGTCAAGACTGGAAAGTTAGGGTTTTTTTTTTGCAGCCCCCCAAGTACTGAATGAGAGATTATGAAAGGGAATAGAGGAGCCCTAAGGAAAAAAAATCTACATTTTCCTCTGCCTATTCAGCCACAAATATAGATATACTATGTGGGAGCACATTATATCTCCATACAGATACATATCATAGAAAGCTTTCTGGATTAATAAAGGTAGATCCACACACAAAAAAATTTCAAATTATTTTTCAAATATTTTCTTGTATCTCATTGTCTAAAAATGTCAAAATTAAATACTCAGACTCTTGTTAATGAACACTTAAGTTGTTTTTAATTTTTCACTCTTATAAACAATGTTATGATGAACACCAAGAAAGGGGATATAAATGCATGTAATTTACTCCAAAAAACATTTGGAGGCTCCCGATTATCGTGGTTATAACCTACAGCTTGGGTTTCTTTCTTTTCTTTCCTTTTTTTTTTTTTTTTGCCATAATACAGAGAAAGATTAATTGTATTTGTTCTTTGTATGTGGGAGTGTGGGGAATAAAAAACAGGGAGAATAGGAATTTGACAAGCAACCTGCAAATGGCTGTGGGAACGCCCAGAGATGGGGCCTATGCATGTCCTGTGCATGGCTGGTCACTTGTTCCTGCCCAAGCATGACCGTGTTGGCAAGATAATGGAGCAAGGTGGTAATTAGTCATGACTTTCAGAAAATTCTATTTACCTGCGATGCACGGGGTCTCCACCTGGTCCTCACAGACTTCCCTGGGCTCTAATGACCTGGAGAGGGCAGAGAAGGTGGTGCCACCTGAAGGACAGCCAGTAGCCCTATCTAAACCGTCCAGAGTGCGGGCTGGCACGGGTGGCTGTTTATGGAGAGCCACAAGCTCCCGATTGCAGGCGACTGCACGGCTTCAATTAGACTTTTTGACTGATGGCCAGTTTAATGAGCCTATTTACAGAGGGTCATTCAACATAGCAATTACACCTATAAATCTATTTGCAGCAGGACTCAAATAACCTTCTGCACACAGCCTTGTATAAAACTGCTGTCTGATTAATTAACATTAATTTCCCCGCCGTATGGAACCAGCTGCAGTTGGTGTAAATGCTTCCACCTCCTCTCGGCATGCCCCTTGCAAATGGCGGGGGTTTTCCAGGTGGGGGGAAACATTTCTGGGGCTGGGAGGGAGAGAAGGGCCGGTATCCCTGTCGTTGCTATTCCAAAGAATCTCTTAGTTTTTCTTCTGTCCCTCTGTTCTTTCCCTGGTCCTGTTTGATTGATGTTTGAGGGCAGTGTCATATATAGGGGGCAAAATTCAATTAATTGGATATGAAATATTTATAACCCTGCTGTATGTGTCTATCAGAAAAGAGCCCTTAATAGATCTTCTCATTAGCATGAGCTGGTGACTCATTTCTCTGCTTTCACAGTCATTCGGAATTAAAATCCAATTAATCTAATATCCCTGTGAATGTTATTAAATTATTGGAAAAACTGCAGTCAGGAGATAGGGTGAGGGGAAGGAGTCGGCCTTGTGGGTACTCATTTCCTCTCTGCAAAGCACACAATGCCAGGGGGACCAGCCCTCTTCCGTTGGGCTCTCAGCTTCCAGCTTTTGGGTTGTGTCTGCACTTGGCAAATAAAGCACAGGATTATGAATCGGGGACTGTCAGCGGCCAGTGCTGACACTGCCAGAGCTAATTGCACAACAACAACCACAACAACAACAACAGCAGCAGCAGCAGCAGCACCAACAAAACCCTGAACTCTTGGTTCTGAAACCGGCAAGCATTTGCAAAATGCAAGATTGCAATTAAGTGGAAAGGTAAGATGTGCACTGTTTTAAGCAACTCTAAACAAAATGAGCCTCTGTAAGGTGGAAGCAGCATTAAGAATGAAATCTGAATCGGAAGGTCCCAGGCTCCTGCAGTTCTAGAGTGCTGTGATTTTATGAATTTTTAATCTGGGTGTCCCGTAAAAAAATCAAAAGTCGATTTGATAGGAAGGATTAGTTAAACAAAAAGGCAAAGGCTCTTTGTATGTGGAAAAACAGGGACCATTGCTATCATTATTAAAAAAATTTCACGCCACAGGGCATTTCCTCTGTCCAATGGTCTGGGGAGGCACTTGCAAGTTCTGCATTTTGGGGAAGGGAGAGAAGAAAAAAAATGTTGCAGCAATGACAAGCAATATCCTGAAGCTTTGCCAATTGGCTGACATTATGACATTTCGGTCCATCATTTGGAGGTTGCCAACCCTAAACTTTAGTTGTCACTGTGACATAGGCTTCACTGACAAGGCTCTCAAATTCCCTGCTCTTTGAAGGGTCCAAATCGCAATTGGACCAACATTGCTTGAGTTTCTATTGCATGCCAAGCACTGTGCCAGGTGCTAGGGGTTATGGGACTATTAGTTATATATGCAATTATAAGCTGAAAGGATGTGATGAGGACAAAGACACAGCTTTGAGGAGCTTCTGGGTGTGAAACAGATAATTAAAAACAGGTGGGTTGTCTCACCACAAAGAAATGATAAGCACATGATGTGCTGGGTATGCTAACTACACTGCCTTAGTCATTCTATAAAATAGGTACCTGTTGAAACATCAAATTATATCCCATAAATATATGCAATTATAATGTGTCAGTTTAAAAAATTTAAAAAGTATGATGGAGATATATATATATACTGAGTCTCAAGCTCTTGCCCTGGGTAGAGTGCTGTGTCATCATAGCTCGTAGCAGCCTCCAACTCTTGGGCTCAAGCAATCCTCTTCCTCAGTTTTTTCTATTTTTAGTAGAGACAGGGTCCCGCTTTTGCTCAGGCTGGTCTTGAACTCATGAGCTCCAACTATCCACCCACCTTGACTTCTCAGAGTACTAGGATTACAGGTGTGAGCCACTGCACCCCACCAAAAAATAGGATGCATTGAAAGACTTTGCCACAAAAACACAGCAGGAAGCTTCTTTGGAGGGGCAGCAGGTCACTGACCTTGTGGGGGTGACGGGGCCACACACCAGAATGGCTTACACTGTCTCTCTATTTATGACATCTCTCCCCCTTCATACTATAGTGTTGTCTTCTCAAGAATGTCATATGAATGTTTTACTGTACTTCATCTTCTGAGATTGACTTCTTTTACTTAGCGTGAGGCCTGTAAGATTCACCCAAGCGGTGTGTGTATCCACTCCTTGTTTCTTTTTGTTACTGAGCAGTGTTCCATGGTATGCATGTTCCCTAGTTTGCATATTCATTAACTTATTGGACATTTGAGTTGCTTCTCATGTCTGGCAGTTGTGAGCAGAGCTGTTATAAATATCTATGAACATGTTTTTGTATGAGTATGTTTTCATTTCTGTAGGGTAAATACCCAGAAGTGGGATTGGTGTGTCAAGTGGCAAATGGATGTGTATCTTTGTAAAAAATTGCCAGACTGTCTTCCAAAGTGGCTGTACTTTCCCCATTTCCTTCTGCAATGTAGAAGAGTCCAGTGGCTTCCCATCTTCCCCAGCATTTTGTGTTGTCAATATTTTAAATTTTAGCCAGTTCAATAGGTTGTGGTTTTACATCCTAGTTTTTATTTGCATCTCTGTAATGATCTATGATATGCTTATTTGCCATCCTTATATGCTTTTTGGTGAAGTCTCCATTTACATTATGTGTATGGCTCTGGAACACTGTTGAGTATATTGCTTATCTGAGAATCAAATTTAAAAAATGGGTACTCTGGGGCAACACTTGTGACTCAAAGGAGTAAGGCACCAGCCCCATATACCAGAGGTGGCCCAGCCCCAGCCAAAAACTGCAAAAAAAAAAAAAAAAAAAAAAAGGGTGCTCTGTCCCTAAGTTTCCAAGCACTATTTCCCTGTTCAGGGAGGGATTCTGGGCATGTAAATTACCTCATAATGACTCACTTTTCCCCATTTTGAGAATATGAGAATAAGAGTGATAATTCTTACTTCATGGACCCAGAGATGGCCCTATGGGAAAGATAATTAACAAAAAGATTACATGACCTTCCCATGGCCCCATAGTGGTTAGTAGAAGAGCTAATACTAGAATTGAAATCTTGGGTTCTTAAGTTCTCAAACATTATCCAGGTAAAAGATCCTGTGAACTCACCTGCTTTCGGTTGTGGTGCTAAAACTCTTAGCAGATGAGTGAAACTTTTGTCCAAGTACGCAGGGCCATTATTTTGTACATTCATTAGCGTGTTAAATTCAAAGTGGGCAAAGGTTTGTGTAAGCAAACAAATCTACCATTGAATACCACGAGTAGCAACTTGGATCTACTTTCAGAGACTCAGGAGGACCATCTCTGGAACCAGTTTTCTTTTAATTTACTGGTGGGAGCCTTGAGTCCTGTTTGTTTGGGAGTCTACTTGGCAGGAAATCTGTCACCTTCACTTAAGTGAAGGAAAATGAACTCACGACCTCCCAATAGGCCAACATTTACTTAATTTACATCAGCAAACATTTGAACTCTGACTATATGCCTGGCCTACATTAGGAATACCAGAACAGTTTCTGGTCTCCAGAACTCATCAGCAGTCAAATGCCATTTATCATAAGGAACACTGGAGTGATGACCTAAAAGGTACCAAGGGGCATGGGTCCTTATTTTATAAAAGAGAAAATAGATACACAGAGGCTACATAATAATAAGTAGGAGATTTGGGAATTAAACTTAGATCTGCCTGCCTCCCAGGCCCATGCTCTTTCTAATACACAGACATTTATTTTGCCATCACATTTTTAAAAGCTTATTGGTATATATTTTTATTTGCCATATTCAGGGGAAATTTGAGCATTAAACTTTAGGCTGCTAAAGTACAGGTTATCTAAAAAGGTATAAAAGAATACATATCTACATTCTCCTTAGAATAAATTTTAGTGAATTAAGTCTTAATATCTTTAAAGGATAAGCCTATTGCATCAAGGGAGTTCATCCTGATGGCGAGGAAACAGTACCGCCTTCTTAGTGGGCTCCCCTGGCTGGAGAAAGGATCCAACTATTGCTAAATCTGCTCTACAGGAAGAATTTTTATACACTGTTGAAGCTAAAAATGTAATAACCTATAATAGACCTCACAACAAGGAGGCAGTGAGTCCCAGATGCCCGAGAACTTGGTTAAACAGATTATTGGTAAAGGATAGGGCCTCAGCAAGAAGTCTCAGGAGCATTTGAAAGTTCACAACATCAGAAGGCTGTGCCCTTCACATCTCAAGCCCCAAGGTCAGTTTGCACATCTCCTCTGAAACAGCCAGAATTCAAGAAGCAAAGCATTTGCTCATTCTAGCCACGTCCATCAGACTGACATTTTCCACTACCGTTGGAGTTAACATTTTTCTTTACAGCATGCTAAAGGTAGTTTTTAAAGGAATTCCTTAGAGCTCTAATGTCACATGAGGTTAACAGAGTCTGTGCAGGTTTTGTGGGCCATCTCAGACATTCCTAAAAATGATAGAGAAAACTACATGGTTATACAATGAAAATAAAAGAGGAGGCGAGAAAGAGCCAAGGTGATGACCTGCCAACATGCTTACAATGGAATCCAGATTTAGAAGTCAAGAAATCGGGTGAAAAACCTCTCTTCATGCCTCAACCATGAAGTGTGACAATCATGCATGACAAAGTTATCTGGCGGATGTCACCTTCCACAACTAGCCAGTTTATGGAATAAGGGAAAATTTCTCTCTTTAAATTCTTTAACAGAATCTTTCCAAGATGTATAGATAATTTTAGGCATTTCTGAAATGTAAAAATGTCAAAAGCCTATCTATACCTCAAAAAAAGAAACAGATAAAAAGTTCTCTTTTTTGGTCATCAATTTTGAGTGAAAATGTAAAAGTTGAGTTTGTGAATTATGGTGTGTATCTCAGAGAAAGTTGAAAGACAATCGCTTATGGACAGTGAGGAAAATTATAATTATTTTTATTATATATATATATATATATTTTGCAGTTTTTGGCTGGGGCTGGGTTTGAACCTGCCACCTCCAGCATATGAGGCCAGCGCCCTACTCCTTTGAGCCACAGGCACCGCCCCAGGAAAATTATTATTATTTTTTTTATTTTAAAGTTCAGGTTAACGTGAGGGTATAAAACCAAGAGAAACTCTTATATGTAGGGAAAGACCTAAGAGGAACTTTCCCATTGACAAGGAAAACAGCAATTTGACCAGTGTATGATATAGCTGTTTGGACTACAGACTTAGGACTTTTTCATTATCCTGGAAGGGCAATATGGCATAGTCTGAGATCAATATCTCCATTATAAGTAAAAATAAATGTCATCTTCACATCTGGAAAATGGGGTCTTAGTGGGAGTGGGTTAGGCAGGCCCCTCTAAATCTAAACGTAACAGTGGTTTTGGTATTTGTTCTTCAGGGAAAGTGCTTACTGAAGTCAGGACTGATTTGAAGATAATTTGATAAATGTGGCTCTGTTCCAAGCCTAGTAACTAGAAAAAAATTTAATAAACACTTGCAAGATGTATTTCCATGATTTTTTTACCATTTGGTATAACTAATGCCCTCTCTAACTTTACTCTTTTGTGGACATTGTTATTCATCATCCCACTCAAACACCCCATCAAAGCCTTTGGCACTCACTGGTAAGTGGGCCTCTTTAATGAAGAGACCGGATGAGGCTTCACTATGTCCCACCTACTGTGCCAGCATCCTGTCTGTTGAGAACAGTGTGTCCCACCCTCAGTGGATTGGGGATTTGATATTGATCTGTCACTCCTTAGCTCAGAGACCAGGATATCTTCATGCAGAGGCATTCTTGGGAAGAATTTATCAAACACCTGTGGCTAATACTCTTTAAGAACTTCCTGTCTCCAAAAATAGTAAAAAAACACCAAAAACCTAAAACAGATATGCCTTCAGTATATGATAAAATAAGTATATGATAAAATAAGTCTTCAGTATATGATAAAATTGCTTAGGAGAAACGTTTTAAGATTGCAAGAAATGGATACTTAATGTAATTTTGGTTAATTGATGACTAAGGAACATTGTACTCAATGTAGCAGAGAAGGCAAGCAGGCTCATGTAGCCTCTGTGTGACATTGAGAGGTGGGCATGGTGGAGCACCTTTAACTGGGGGTGTCCCTGGGATACTTTACATGAGAACATGTTTTCATACCCACTTCTGATTTTTCTTGCTGAAGCCAGAATGTAAAGCCTGCTTTTTCCCTGTCGGGGCCCCACCCCGAGAGCAGTGTCTGCTGAGACCTGTGGAAACTGGTGGTGATCTACTGAAGAAATACAGAGTTAGAAGCAGCAGTAAAGAAAGACAAGAGACATAGAGTAGAATCAAAAGTGGGAGCCAGGGGTCCATTGCCCATGGTGGGATTCCGGCAATGGCACCCAGTGTTTGCTCCACTCTGATTTTATTGGAGTCTATTTGCCCAGAGGGTAAGATGAGGGAGGGATCAAAGACTCAGCAGTTTCTTGGATTGATGATATCAGCTTCTGTGGTTATTATAATTAACCTTAAGGGTGGCCTTCAGTAATCTGAGCCTTGTATCTGGAGAGCCTCCTGCATAAGGTCACACACAGATTTCTAGGGGGGTGTTAAGCTCTGCTAGTTTTCTGTGGAGTAAAACACCATAAGCATTAATCTCCTTGAGGGATCTGTGGGAGGGGAGGTCACCACCACAGAGGATTTTCCTCTGCTATAAGGGATATAAGCTCTTCTGCCCATATCTCAGAGGTGGAGCTTGGTCTCTGCCCCAGGGAAATGCAAATCTCCACAATGGGTATCTGCTTTGCCTGTTTAATGGACAGGAAACGCCCCGGAAGATGTATCTTTTCTTAGCACTTGTCATAGCCTCTTCTGTGACCAATACTCTCCTCAGCAGGGTGTTTATAAGCTGTGTCCCCAACAGGCTAGAATTTCAGAAAAGGCAAGAAGCTTGCTAGCAATGGCTAGCTTAAATGTGAACTAGCTGACTTTTCTTTGTTCTGACTCACTCAGCTTCGTTTTCCTCTTTTTCTGGGGGTGCTTTCCTTTTCCAAGAATGGGGTCTTCAGTCCCCATTCTCCCAGCACTCCCAACGTTAAGAATCGTTGGGCAAGGACATTTTCTTCCTTTGTCAACTCAGCCTCTTATAACCTTCTTTGGAAAAACTTGGGTCTTTCTGGGAGTCTGTCATGTCATTCAGCTCACAAAAACTGCCTTAAAAATCACGTGGCCTACCTCAGCCTACCTCAGCCTACCTCAGCTCATCTTTCCCTGCTCTCCTGGTTAAACCTCACCCTCTGCTGAGAAGGTGGCTTCCCTTCTGCTCCCAGCCATGGTCAGGCCTTCTCTGTAGCTTCACACAACACCAAAGAATTAGTTGTCATTTAAAAATACCTCTGATGATCTCCTTTTCATGCTATATACAGGCCTTAATTGGTATTACTATCAAGCATTAGTTTTAAAAATTACTTTTTAGTTTCATTTGAGAGAAAGATTAATGAAAAAGAAATTTTATCATTATAAATACAACATGCCAGTCTATAATGTATAAGAGAAAGATCATATGAAATATGTTTTTCTTCATAATCTGCTCTTTCATATAGGAATGCTTATATGTATCTATGTTGTGAACATGTTACTAGGTGTATTAGCTATCTTTTGTTGTGTAATAAATCAGCCTAAAGTTTAGCAGCTTAAAACAAGGAACATTTCTTATCTCCCACAGTGTCTGAGGGTCAGAAACACCCTTTTGCTGGGTGGTTCTGGCTCAGGGTTTCTGGTGAGGCTGTGGTCATCTGAAAATTGACTAGGGAGGAAGGATTGCTTCTAAGCTCACTGGCAAGGCCTCTGGTGCCATGGGGATATCTTCACAGGTTGCGTTAAAACTCAGTTAGCTTCCCTCAGAGCAAGCCACGAGAAAGAGTGAAATAGCAGGGTGTTCTACAACCTAAACTCAGAGGTGATCTTCCCTTCCTTCAGGCACATTCTCCTGGCCATACAGTCCAACCCCGGTATAGCAGGGGAGGGGCTGCACAGGGCGTGGGTTGTTGGAGGCTATCTTGAAGTCTGGCTACCACTTCGTGGGTTTCATCTGTAATCATTTTGGCCGGAGATCCCTCTCGCCCCCTACTCATTCTTAGTGCATACAGCATCTGGGGCTGGATGAACTTCAGCCATCCTTGCCTCTCCTCTTTGTCCCTCTTTACATTCCAGCTTGCACTTGAGTTTTGCAAAGAACTTGTCCTTGTACCCTTTGGTTCCTGCATTTTCTGCACATTCCTCCTTTCTTACCTAATTTCAGTCTAGGTATCAGCTCCTCTTATGAACGTCTCCTAAAGTCAGGATTAAGTACCTGTCTTTTTCCTCTGATAAGTACTGTAACATACAATTTTAGGATTATGTGTTGATGTGCCTGTCTCTGCTTCTTGTCATGGGGCCTGGTGTTTTATTAATGACTTAGGATAGTGTTGGTTCATACTACATGGTCAACAAATCTAGTTGAATAAATGAATAAACTGAACAGTATGAGAGTGCTTCAGGGTCCTGTGATTCCTGAGAGCTTGGCTGATAAGACTTTTCCCCACCACTGCTGCCACGCTCACCATCCCAACATCATCATCATTATCACCACCCTCATCACTGTATTTTTGTTGTTGTTATCGCCTTAGTGGGCTTCAACCTATCCAGAGCTCTGCGGTGTGAGCACTTCCAGATCCAGAGCATGCCAGACAGCATTGCGATTGAGTTTTGTTTTCATTATGCAGGCTTCCTGTGAAGTTTCAAATTAATTTTAATCCTCTCCTCACTTTTAAGGCCTCTAAAAGGGGCTGTGTTCCCGCCTTCCTCGGTAACTGGGACCTATCCCATTTCCCGAGGATGGCTTTCATCCTGGCGAGGGTTATGTGCTCCCACGCCCCTGAGCAGCTCTGTGCCAGGGCAGCGGGCTGCCAGGCTTCTGAGCAGTGGGTGGCTTTCCACCTGGGCTCTGGGGAAGTGTGCCCAGTCCACAGGAGCCACGCCAACACCCACCTGGGGCGGATAGACCCTCAGCTTTTAAAATTCACCCTACAACGTGCATTATTTGCTCTATTGTTTACTTTCACCACTGTTAAAGGTAGATGATACAAAAAATTATTTTGTTGAGTTTTAGACACAATTTTTAAGTCTTTTTGAAGTTTGTCCTGAAGCTAACTCTATAGTATCAGAAATATGTATAGTACTTTTTTTCCTTCTTTCTTGATACAGATTTTCATTTGCTTGCCTAGAATTGCTTAGAAGTTATTCATAGATGCACTGAGGAAAATGAATTTAGAGAAAGGGAAGCTACTTTTCATAATCTCTGCCATTTCTTTAGTGCTAACTGTCTGATCCAAGCTTTGAACAGCATTTTCACACACTTGTTGTTGCTGGATTCTCACTACAACCCCATGCAGAAGATTCTATTAACCTCACCTTGCAGAGGTTCAGCGAGGTTAAATAATTTGCTCAAGATCACAGAGCTGGCCCCCCTCAGATGTGGTCTTTTGTCTTCTGATCTGAAAGCTCATTCTTTTGGCACCACCCAAGGCTCTCTCTTCTCCAGCTTTTTCTATCAGTCTGCATGAATGTCTTGCTTGCCTGAAGATGCATCTTTCCACTTAGAGTGAAGAATTTCGTGATCTGAGAATTTGTGGCAAGTAAACAAAATGAGATGCTGTGCCTATCCCACTGCTGGGATTTTAAAAGGAGAAGTGAGCAAAGCAGGTTGACTATTTTCAGCTTTAGAGCCAGCTTCCTGGTGGTCCCAGGAAGGCCCTTTCTGTGTGGTGGGGTGGCGGGAGTGAGGGAACCACCTGGAGACAGGGACTATGTTGAAGCTGTTTCAAAGCCACTTCCTCCTCCAGGCTTCTGTGCCTGTGGGAGCCTTTCTCTGTCTTTTCTGTAGTGATATTTCTAGGATCCAGAGACTAGTAGGTGCCAGGCAGGGAGGGATGTCACACTGGTTGGTGCTGTTGACTCCACAAACTGCAGGGAGCCTCAGTTTCCCCCAATTCATGCTCAGCAGCCTTTTTAGAATAGGAATAGATCTGGTGGTCTCTCTGGGAAGTGCCACCAGGTCCCCACTGTCAGACATACATGTAAATGTAAGGGTCCTAGATTCATCTCAGGCTTGGGCCTCCCACGTAGCAGCTGAGCCATCAGGCTGGCTGTGAAATGCCTTATTTTATTTTCTGCCTAACATCAGACTGCAAATGAAAATACCTTTTCAACCCTAGTATTATTATCACTATGGATGGCACCTTTAATGTGTGCTATTCATTGTTGTAATGGCCGCACCTGTGTAGCACGCGCACATTGGAACCACAGCAGCTGTGGACCGTAATTGCAAAACATTATTTTCTGTTTCCCCCTGAAAGCTTTTGTGCAAGCGTGTGTGTGTGTGTGTGTGTGTGTGTGTGTCTGTCCGTGTGTTTGTTTCATCTATAATGACTCTGGCCCAAAGATTTTTCCCTTGACTCTACCCCTTTTTAAAAACATAAGGCTAAATGTAAATCCATTTATTTCAAAATGCATGTTTCAGAGACAGAAAGTTAGATACAACCCCCCAGGCTCCCACCACACAGTCCCTTAGTAATGAGATTTCAGAGAGCTACTTGGGAGCGTGTGGTCGGTGGAAAGGTGCTGGCGATCGCCGCTGCTGGGCGCAGGGGTCTTTATGCGTGTTGGCACACAGGCTCTGCCGTGATTAATGCATTTGTTTCTTGATATTCAGCCCCTGCAGGACAGAGAATCAATTTCGCCCTTGCAGGCCCAGATTATCACCAGCACCAAGACATTTCTGCACCAGGGACTTCCCAATTCAAAACAAGAAGGTTTCTGAGAAGAATGTTTTTTTTTTTTTCCCCCCATTTCTCCCCTTTATTTCTCTTTATGTTCTTTCATGCAGCCACTCCAGGCCCCTGTGCAAAGCTGCTCATGCTGAATGGCCTGGTAGTCAGTCGGCATTTCACATTTCAGATTGTGCTTTTCAAGTCAGCAGTGCAGCTAGTAATTTGAGATTTATATGGAGGTGGCTGGCGGCTGAGTGCCTCTCTCTCCCCTGTGCACCACGCATCCACCATTCCCCTGGGGCACCTGTACCCCTGCACAGTCTGATGGCTTGGCCTGGCAGGTGGTACTTGATGTCGTTATCTCACATATCTCAGTGAGTGTCTGGTGGACGACAAAAAGAACTGTCTGCCAGTTGGTCAAAGAAATCTGGCTGGCCGTGTGATCATTCATGCGGTCGCGACAGGCCTCGTTCTCGTGCACATCTCGTGTTGTCAGAGATGCCAAGGAACTTGATGCTGCCTCCACACAGAGGATAAGTGTGGAGGAAATGCAAGAGGCAGCATTCCAACCCAGAATGGAGTCATCACCTTTTGATTGGGCAATAGGGCTTCTGGCGCCCCTTCCCAAGTGTTAGGGAACAGAGGACCAGTCTGTTGGCATTTTGGAGGGGACATCCTGCAAGATGGAGCCTTGCCACAGAATTCCCCCCAGACAAATGTGGAAGGGGTGGATGGGGCTGTCAATCGCCATCAACCACATTCTCATAGAGATGAATAGTTTTGCAGAGAAATGGTGCAGGCTTCCCCTGAGCCCTCCGTGAGATCCTGAACAAAGAGGGATATTGGGCTTATTGCTGAAACCTACACATTTGAAGAGTTCTGAGAGGAACAAGTAATGTGGTCCACATCCAGCAGAGAATGCACTTTCTGTTCGTGCAGATGCCTCTGTGCTGGAGGGTGTAAGTCCTAAGCCTGTGAAGCTGACTCCCAGTGTTCTGTCCTGGTGGTGTGTACTAGCTGAGTACTGACACCTTCTCTGCTGTTTATTTTTCTTCAGGGGGATACAATGTATAGCTGTTCAAATAAACTAACATCCATCTTAACTGCCTTATTTTACTGAAAATACATTTGGTAATGATAATTTGCTAATGGGAAGGGGGCCCCTAACAAGGTAAAGGGGGGCATGGCATTTTTACAAATAATCAGGAGATGAGGACAGGTGTTTTAATTTTGAATGCTGAAAATATTACTGGTAACTTTAGAGCACTAAAACATGGTGAAAAAAAAAATCAAATTCAAGACCATTTAGGTAGATAAATTTGACCATATTTGTAAAAGATAGGTATTAATACATACAGAACTATGAAGAAAAAACCTGGCTGAGAATCTATCCCCTGTTCTTCAAGCCCTGTAAGAGTTCAGAACACAGAATGATTGATTATTCCTCCCTTGGAGAATCTGCTTAATTGGTGCAATGGGCTTTCTGTTCTATTTTGCATATGATTTGTGCTGCTATAGTGACTTGATTTTGTGGGATATCAATGTTATGGAGATATAATAAAAGAAGCCAAAGCAAAATTCTTTATTAACCCATGTAAATGAGTTTATAAACATGCTAGACGTCACAGTAGTGGTGACTGCTCATTGAACCTTTGTCCAGAAGGTGGCAGCATTTCCTTAAGAATTCGTGAGAAAACTCAACGGCGGTAAAGGATAGTTTATCTCAGGACATTGTGTTTTGTTCCTTTTACAGAGAGGTACACACGAGAGGCATGCCCCCCACACCCATGCACCCCCTTATTCTCAACAGATTAAAGGACAGAATCTTGTTATTTCTCTCTTTTCCCCTCTCTCGCTCTCTTTCTTTCTCTGGAGAGCAAATTTAAATAGTTAAGATTTTCAGGCTGAAATGAAATTATGAAGCTGAACATATTAGACTCTTGGTCTTCCTAATTCATCTCATCCCTGAGAAAGGGGGTGTTTTTGAAGGAGTCTGTTTGAAGATTCCCTTGCATTAATAGTAGTTAAGTCAGATGCCCACTCATACCCGTGAATACGTCTTACTTTCTGAACATCCTAGTAACCTCCAAGACAGCTCTTGGCAGTGTCAGTTCTTTGCTCCATTGGGCTGCTCTTTTGTTTCTTATTGTTTGCAAGGCATGAGAGAACCAAGACATTTGTTTGGGCTGAGGAAGTGAAAATAAAATGATGAAATAGGTTGTCCAGACATGGCCATTTGGAATCCTGTGCACAGTCAGTCCAATGTCTCAATAGAGCAATGTTTCACCATTCCAGGGAGTGGAAATGTTGGTTTATTCATCTCTATCTCACCCAGCCCTATAGTCTCTTATTCTGCAATATATTTTAGCTTTGGAAAGCACAGTGGTTGTAAATACACATGCATACCAATGAACACCCGTGACTTTTGTTTCTAATTAGAGTGTCAACGTGTAATAGACTTCTTTCATGGAGGGAAAAGAAAGTTTGTGTCAAATGTTAGAGAATAAAGGTTGAATTAAATAGAGACTCCATCTCTTGAAAAATTGCTCCAAATCACAATAAAATAATATAATTAACATCCTAAATTTTAATTGGAGTAATTCTTTGTGGTTATGAGTAACCTCAGGACCATGTCATTCATGCTCGACAGGCCCTCCCAGTAGATGTCTTACTGGGCCGTCTCACTGCTGTGCTCTCCCCCAGTCCCCAGAGTTTACAGCAGGATGTGCACGTCAGCTTCTTCCCTCTGGCTCACGCATCTATTGCAGTCCATAATGCTCCTCCTTGGGCAGAGAATAAGAAGTGGCTTCTCCAACTGTTCAGCTGGCTCCACTGGCTCCACCTCCCAGACAGGGGAGCCTTCACTCCTTGTTTCTGTAGCCTCCATGGTGCTGCCTCCGGAGAAGACTTATTCTGAGGAGAGTCCACCTTCCTCCCCTCACCCAGGGACCCCCTCCGGTCTCTCCTCCTCTCTGGCCCTGCTTCACCGCAGGACACCGGTTATTCCATTCCTGTCTGATTCCTCCCTGATCTGCCCCAGACAGGGTGTCTGTGAGGGATGACCCAGACGTGACACCAAGGACAAGAACACACAATATCTTGCCACGTAGGCACATCACCTTGAAAAATTAAAAAAAAAAAAAACATAAAATCTCTAGACTATACATGAACATGGAATTTCAGTACAACTCAAAATACAAAACAGAGTTACAGAATGAAATTTTATCTTCTTGAAGTCTGTAACATCACCTTCTCTCAAGGCTCAGAGTTTTCTATCTACACATGTAGCTGAGTGAGACTTTCCCTAAGTCGCAAATTTGCTCATGCTACACTTTTCTTAGAGAACATGGTCTCTTTATTGTTCTCTTGTGCACAGGTAAGCCCTTGTCTGTTGGGCAGTAGGGGCAGGGGACACCACCTTTTAGAAAGGTTCCATTAACCTACTCTGAGGTATAGTTTTGTCGCTGCCTTTTGGGGTCTCTCTGAGTCTCCACCCCCAGTTCTGCCCCTCCCCTAGATAGGATGTGACATCTTGGAGGTGAGGCCCTCTGTGTCCTTACCCATCTTCTGAGCCAGGGTAGCTGGTCTTTCCTGATTCCCAATTTGGTGATCATGGAGAAATGCTTGTTCTGTTTGGCTTTGGAAGGCCAACGTGCTAGCACCTACGTTGTTTTGGGACATTTGCCTGCTTTATTAAAGCCCCCACCTGGAAGCTTCGTCCTCCTAACAGAGCCTGTGCTGGTCCCTTTATACATCCTTACAGCAAGGCACAGCTGTGCACGCCACTGTACATCACTGGGGAGGGGGATGGCAGAAGACGCACCAGGCCCTTCCTTGGAGGAGCACACCCCGCGCCTGTGCTGCAGGGAAGGCTTGTCACCACACCCTACTACACCCCAGGAACATGCCACTAGTCCAGCATCTGCCGGTTCTCCCATACCTTGCTGGGTATTTCACAAGTCTACCCCCACCCTCGGGATAAGGAGTGGGCCGTGAGAACCTTGCTTTTGGAACGTGCTGTCTTGGCCTTTCTCATCTCCTCTTCCCACGATCCCCTTCCAAAAAGGGCAGCCTGCAGACTTCTCTTAAAGACTCAGGCTCTTCCATCTGCACATGCATCCTCCTCTTTGGCGTACCCTCTTCCTGCTTTAGGGCAGCAAATGTAATGGCCTGACTGGCAGAGACAGAATGGAAATCTTTTCTACATTATAGAAGGAACTTGGAGATGGGAGCCCTCAAGCTTGGCCTCTGATATACTGAAAGAATTTAGAACATGTGCTTTCTCTCTCCCTCTTTATAGAAAGTCTATCAAATTATTGTCTGTCTCAGTTTTGAGTGCTCAGAGCTACATTCAAATTCCTTGTTTATCCCTTATGGATAATCCCAATGCTGTTATACCCTGCCCTTCAATAGATGCTGCCAAAGAGAGGAGGCAAGGTTCCACGTGTGTACGGAGATGCAGGAGAGAAAGCACACTAGGTTTTCTTGCCCATCGTTCTAATTTCATTCAGCCTGTAAGAGGGACCCTTCCCCTCTTCATCACTCCCCTCCCAGAGCTCTGTGCAGAGGAAAAGCTACTTCTCCTGGTCGTTGTATCAGTGCAAACACCTCAGCTGATTCTTTTGGAATGGCTGGTACTAAAGGGTTACTAGTGGTAAAAACATAAACTTGGATTTGGTTATTTTTCAAGTTATTGCCTCACACAAACAGTATCCTGCAATTCATTTCCATCTGGTAAGTTATTCAATAAAACGTGGTGTATATATATGTCTGTGGGGCGTGTAAGGGGAATGGTGTGTGTTCAGCATGTGGTGTGTATCTAGGGGAACCTGATTTCTGTGTTCATTATATTCAACTGACAGCTGAAAATTAGAAAGAAGTGTAGATTCTTTCTACAGGAACCAAACTTGGCCTATCATTTTAATTCTTAGTGGTTTGGGCTGACATTTAGAAAAACAATTTTGGTCCTTCTCAGGTTAAGATGGTCTCCTAAGGAAATTCCAGCGGGTGGCGCTGAGAGTATCACACGCTCACTGACCCTTCCAGGAGATTCTGGCCTCCCTGCCACCTCCTGGAGGCTGAATCGAGAACAGGACCTTCACTGCTAGGGATCCTAAAAGTCACTGAATGATGAAGACGTATCAGATGTCTCATGAAGAATTTCCTTCAGTTAAGCCCAGATTGTCTGCAAAATATAAGACAGTGACTCGAAGGTGTATTGATTAAGGATCATGTCTATAATTTCACTGCCAGTGCCTGCAGCCGTCTGTTGGAACTGAGGTCCCAGATTCGTTGGCCTAGGAGGAGATTATAAACCTGAATTTCAATGGTCTGTGTGAGGCTCAGCCTTAGTCAATATTTACACATAATGATAGTTCTCATCAAGGCATAAGGACTTAGTTATGAAATGATTATACATCACAACCCATTGATAAACAGGATTTTAATTATCAGCAGCCACAGCAACAACAAACATTTATTGAGGAGCAACCCTGCGCCCTAATTGAATAAATGAATTTGTTAATCATTGTTTCCTCTTCCAGTAAACATTTGCTAAATTCAATCTCAGGTCAAATCACATAGGCACCAGGCTTGGATATCTTGCCATTCCAAAATATTAACTGTTTTCTTACGAGAGCTTTCTGCTTGTGTTTTAAGTGTAATTGAAGTATTCTCAGCAATACCAGCCTAACAGTGCACAGTGGGAAGTCTGTGTCTACAGTGGGCATTTCCAGAACTTCCTGCAGTGGGATCCCTGGACACAGAGGCCCAGCTTCCCTGGCAGAATCTCTGAGTGTCAGCACATTTGCTCGCCAGTCTTCTTGCTCCATCCAGTGTCCCCTGGTCCTCCCTGGCCGTATGTCTGCTGTGTGTTGGTTGTTTGCACAACTTGGTAGCCCTTGGGTAAACCTGACCCCTTCTGTCCCGCTTGGTCCTCAGGGCCCCTTCAAGCAGGCTCTGGGCACTGACACCTCTCTCTCCCTCCTCATTGCCCCCTCTAGACCAGATCTGATCATTCTTTTGGCCATAAGGATGACTTCTTTCCAAACACCCAGCAGGACTTTGGACTCAAAGGTAGGATGGTCATGTGTTTGTAGATTCCTGCCATGGTTTTGGTACTGTAGCTCTTTCATTTCATCTTCCCTATTCCATTTAATCCACCCCCCTCTCAGCTCATGGGAACCTCTACTGGGAGTCCCTCAAGGGAGGGGTGGAAAGGCACACAGGGTGCAGCCCTGAAACAACCGTGACTGTTTCTCGGTTCTCACACTCAGCCAGTGTTCCCGGAGTTGCAGCATCTGGCCTGTGGCCCCCATGACTTCTCTTCCAGGGAGATGTGGTCCTACCCAGGACCAAAGTCAAAGGCAGTCTCATGTCCCACTTGTTTATGAGACTGATGGGATAGGAGGATTTTCTGAGATTTTGGTTTTGCTTCCTTCACGTCACCTCCATCCTTCCCATTTCTAACAGAAGTCCCCGCTTTGCCCTCTCTTGCCTCAAAAGTGGAAGCTCTTCCTGACTTTTGGAAAAATTTAAGCTCAAGTGAGATCAGGTATCCTCTTCAGTGAAGAAGAAGATAATCCACAGTGCTTTGAGAGCATTGAGCAAGGAGGGGAGAGATTACTCACCCTGGATCGGGAGGCGATTGGAGGTTGATGAGTTTTGTCAGTAGGGGGAACACATACCCCCAGGGGCAGCCGTCGGAGTGCAGCTTGCTACTGAAGGGGGTGCCTGCCTGATGTACCGCAGGGGCAGGGTGCTTCTAGTTTGCCAAGGATTTTCTGAATCCTGTGAATACAGTGAACAGAGCAGAAACAGCTGGACTGCCTTATCCCTAAAGCCTGGACCATGGAGACCCAGTGGCACTTTGTCTTCCAATGTCTCACAGCCAGGAGGTGCCTCTCCAGTGTCTAGTGCTTAAAATCCAGGGACCTTTATGTCACCTGGTGATGGGACCCCTAATAATGACCGAGTTTACTCTTTCTGGTCTTTGCACCTTTCAGGAGGGCCATGACAAACAAAAACCATGTTGCTCCCCTTCACAGGGTTGATGTCATGAGCCTGTTCTGTGGACAACCTGAGCAGATCCTAATGACATAGGAATTGCTGAGCCCTCAGAATCCACGTTCTAGTTTCTTAATACAGAAGGCTTTTTTTTTTTTTATTGTCATGCAAAGTTCTATGTCAGACAAAAGTAGCAGGTTGAACTTGTTTCTGCAATAGGTTTGCTCAGTGGCCTAGCAGCCTGTAAACAGAAAGGAAGGATATACAGACAGCAAGAAGCAGAGCAGGTGGGTGAACGATGGTTTGATTATGAAATCAAATTAAACTTGGGAGTAGATGGCCTGGCTTGGGAGTGAGCCTCCTTTCCTATTCATTCATACCAGCTGATTTCATACTTCATTCTAATAGCTACCCATGTAGCCCTGAACTAGACAGAAACTGTATATTTCAAAACAGAAGAAGAGAGCAAATTTTAAATACCTCATCATAAGAAATGATAAATGAGATGATGGATATGTTAAGTAGCTAGTTTTCATCATTCCACATTATACACACGTATCAAAACATCACCTTGCACCTTGTAAATATATTCCAGTATGATTTTTCAATGAAGAATAATGTTAATAGAAAGGAAATTGCTATAGTGAGAACATTGTTGTTGATGACCTTAAACTGCCCAGCATTGGTCTAGGAACTTAAAGACAATGGTGGCAGCTCTTTGTTTTCTGCACATAATAGATGATTGTCGCTGAGCACACAGGAGGCCTAGAGCCCCTTCCTTTGGAAGCCTGTACTACTGTAGCCATGAATGGGGAAATCCCAGTGGCGCAAGCGAGAGCATGTTAAGAAGTAGGCTTCCAGTTCCCTTCTTTCCTTACCAGAAAATTTAGGAGATAAAATCTGATGGAGAACAGCACACATGTTCTGTGGTGCACACAGTTAGTAAGGGCACCTTCCCCTGCCTTCTTTTTTCACTGAGAAGGGGACTCCCACCCCAGTAATGCTAATAATGAAGGTTGTACAATAATCATATAAAAATAACTTTTAGTAATACATAATCATATTCTCTGGTGATCAACTAAACACATTTGCCTGGTTGACCATCTTTTTATTTTACTTATTTATTTTTTAAATTTTCTTTCTGTTTATTTATTTAGACAAAGTCTCACTTTGTGGCCCTGGGTAGAGTGCCATGACATCATAGCTGACAGCAACCTCAAACTCTTGGGACCATATTTTTATTTTTCTTTACTAATTAATTTTTTCAGTAGTGGAAACCAAAAATTTGTCTCTTCTACGCTATTCTACACAAGCTACAGCCATATGAATGAACAGCCTATAGTCCAGGAAATGAAACAGACACACACCACCACTCACAAAACACCATTCTAAATGCAGAAGAAATCAAAGTGATCCCATTTGAGGTTGGGGAAAGGCCATGGGCATGAATTAAGTGACCTTTACGTATATACCAGGCCCTTCATATACAGCAGAACCTCCACAGTTCGTCACCTTCCTACATTGACCACCTCAAGTTGACCTAATTTTCATACACCAGACATGCACCACAGGTACATATTAGTACAGCAGGCCTAGTTCCTTACGTTGACCACCTCTGTGTGTTGTCCACTTTGTTACAGCCTCTTGGGTGGTCAGCTGACAGAAGACCTACTGTATATCATTTCATTTATGGGACAGGCACTGGTGTGATCATTTTACAGGTAATGAAATGGAGTCTTAGAGCAGTTAGCATATTATTTAGGGTCTCACCGAGGTAACTCCATGGAGTTGGAACTTAAGTTGTGGTCTCTTCATTGCTCAAGACCATACTCTTTCCCTCTGCTATGTTGCCTCTTAGGAAACTGAAACAGAGAGCAGAGTTGTCACATAAAGAGAGGGTCTGAGAAACCTAGAGCTACAGGACTTTACAAAATTGGTAAAGAACTGGAACCTGCAAAGTGGCCGGCCAATTCTCCCAGCGTATCGTGAGACAGAGATCTGACAGCTTGTGGTCTCCATGGTTGGGTCTAGATTCAAGTATTTGCAAAATCCCCAACAGGGTTAACACATAATCACTTTCTATTGCTTTATTTAAGTCACAAAAAAGATTAACATGTACTAAGCTGAACTGAAATGACAGGGGCAAAGCTAACAAGAAGTAATGTTCTTTTGACAGATTCCCTTCCTTATCCCTCCACTTGCTCCAGATGGAGAGCAACGTAAACTTTATATCATAGGAATAAATGCTTATTGATTGATTAAGCTTCGATGATGCTGTTCTGTCTCCTCCATCTGTATATGAAAGTGGCTGTTTTCAAAATTAACCCTTCTATGGTCTGACACATGGTATCGAGACGCATCCTGAATTTTGGAAGCCAGACTGCCCACAGCTGTGCAATTATGTAAACTAGGCTGTTTTCCAGCCCTCATTTCCATGCAATGGTAAAAAGCTACTTTTGTAGTTTAGTTTAGATACAACACATATTGCAATACTGTTATTGACTTCATTTCTTTGGGTGCACACAATGCTTTCTAATTATTTGGGACTCTTTTACTGCACAGTAAACAGATTTTCTCTGAGTACAAGTTCACCATGAAGGAGTTCTCCATATAGTTGGAATAAATACCTTTCATTTAATATGTTTACTCCTTATCTGAGCTGTCTTTTTTTGCCTAATGAGAAATACACGTATCTTCCTCCCTGCAGCAGAGTGGAAACTGAAAGAGGGATCTGTACCTACTTTGTTTTATTTTTATCCCAATGGTAGCCCTTCTGTAACTCACAATCCTTCATATGGTTTGTGACTTTAGGGCATTCAAACTGCTATTGCTTTAGGTCTGCAATTAGTCTCACCCAGTGCTCTGTCCTTGACAGGGATCCTAGGGACAGACTTAATGGGTAGGCCTGGTTGTCCTAGATGTCAATCTCAAAAGCCTAGTGATATAACACAAGATATTCATGTCTTTTCATTCAGCAACAAATTAGGGAGCAACTACTAAGCATCGTTATGTACTGTAGAGGACACAAAAATGAGTGAGTCACCGTTATTGCCTTTAGAATTTAATAGGGAAAATAAAATGTGCACGTGTAGATCTAGACAGAAAGTAGACAATAATTGTTATGAGAGTAAATTAGTGGAGGGGGTTCAGACAACAGCGATATCTAATATAAGGCCATATATTAGGAACACATCATGTCTGAATTTGTCTACATCCTTCTTGAAAAAAGTCCTGACTGCTTCTTTTCTAAACCAGGATTTCCTTTTATTGATACAAGGCACATTGGATGACATATCACAAATCCATTCTCAAAGATTTAGGAGCAGTCTTATTTCTTTGAAAAGTTTCCAGTTTTATCTCCTTCGTTCTTATAATGAAATTGCTTAATAAAAGCTGCTCTATAGTTAGCTGTTCACTAATTGTAGATGGCTAACAGGCCAGCATCCAGGACTTCAACAGCCATGAATCAAAAGTAGATTAGTGTAGAAAGAGGCATCTCTAGGTTAGCAAGAGGTATGATTTAGTAGGTAGGATAAAATATGGGGTGCTATTTCCAATTGTACCACTCATTCACTGGGTAGACACTTAATGTCTCTATATTTTAGTTTTCATAGCAATAAAATGCAGATAATAAGATTTCAGGAGCCATTATGGGAAATTAATGGTAGAAAAGGTCTTTAGTATCCTAATATTTTTTAAAAAGCATCATTCAGTCTATTGGCAGGCATAACATGCAGGAAGATAAGTTAAAATACCCTTAAAGCCACATTATGAAAATTTTATAAATGTATCAAAATATTTTTAAAAATTGTATAACTTGCATTTAGTCATTGCTCCATTATCTAATTCATGTTATTATCATCCTTTTTGTAGATTTTGTTTTCTTGGAAAGAAAATATTTTAAGTTTTTTTTTTTTTTTTTTTTAATGCTGTCTGGACATTCCAACTTCCATTGGCCTTTACTGTATTTTTTTTTTTTTTTTTTTTTTTTTAAACAGAGTCTCACTATGTCGCCCTCAGTAGTGTGTTGTGGCGTGACAGCTCACAGCAACCTCCAACTCTTGGGCCTAAGTGATTCTCTTGTCTCAGCCTCCCAAGTGGCTGGGATTATAGGCACCCACCACAATGCCCAGCTATTTTTTTGTTGCAGTTGTCGTGTTGTTGGGTTCCAACCCACCAGCCTCAGTGCATGTGGAGGGCACCATAACCACTGTTCTACCGATGCTGAGGCCCTTACTGTCTTTTGAGCTCACACTTGCCTTCAAGTCAGGGGAGTGCACGAAAGCCCTGGGGCCTTCCTGGTGAACAGATCTCTTTCTGAAGGTGACCTGTTTTCTGCACTGCTGACGGCCCCAGAGATGAAATCAGTTTCAATAGCCCCCTAGCTTTAAAGTGAGTTTTCTGATATTTTTCCCCTATTTCATGCTTTTGGTACAAAGCAAATTTTTGGGTCCATTCAAGTCACTAGACTTGAGTAGAAAAAAATTAGAAAAAAAAATCTACCAAGCAAATGCCTGTAAGTCATAGAACCTCAGAGATTCCAATGGACATTTGCTTGACAGGTGAGGGCTTCTTCTTCAAGTGAAAACAATTCCCTTGGCAAACTTCTTAGATATATATTTCCCAGGAGTTAAAAGAACAAAGGTGGGACTAATTCCTCTGGAAGGTGGGACTAATTCCAATCTATTTCAATTTTGGCCAATAACCTTCGCTTTTTTCATGTTTCATCAAGAAATAGAGGTTACTGGTCTCTCCAGGGCTTAGGTGAGAGGAGCTCTGTGCCCTGAGTGTTACAGAACACCATTCTGGCCTCTGCTGCCTGCACTCTTCCATACAGGGCAAGGGTGTGTGGAGCCAGTGTCCACTCAGGTACATTTCCCCTTCTATACTACGCTATGCTATGACTACCCAGGACCCCAAAATTCCTTGCAGATTGCCCTGAGTCTGTTTATAGGTCCTGCACAGTATCTACCCTGAGTCTTTTCTCCCAAAGACGGGTGAACCTACTGGGTAGGCATCTCTGGGCCCAAGGAGTGGACAAAAAGCAGCTGTTTGCAGGGGGATGTGGACAGATCTGGGCTTGTAGGCGTGGGTGTCTACATGTGTCCTTGTTAGGTCTCTTGTGACGTGGGATGGGGCCAGCAGGCGGGAGAGAAGAGAGCTTCACCCTGGGCTGGGAGCATTTCTCTCATGTCTTTGTGTCCCAGCACAGAACTCTAAGAGTCCAAGATTCTAAGTAAGAAGTTGGCTTCCTAAGTTTTAACGAAGATATATCCGTCAAGATGGTATTTTCTATTGCACATTATTTATCCTATCTAACATTTTATTCAACTGTTTTTTTGAGGGGCCAGATTTACAATTTGTAAATATTTTACATAAACATGTAAACAACTATTTACACTTTATCCCTGGGCTTGGAGAATGTTAGGAGTAGGATACCATCAGGGATGGACTTCCTGGTCCTCACGTACTCTCCTTCATTGGTAGATCTGAGGCTATTCTTCCTCCAGGCTCAGAGGATAGGGTGCCTATTCCAAAGTTCAAGGCCTGCCCCTTGATTCCAACTCCTCTTACCATTCTCTATTCTGCGCCATAAATAGTACTCTCTTTCTGCTTGCTAATTTGCCTCATCTCTTAAATAAGATAAATCTCCCCTATCCTTAAACAAACCACAAACAAAAATTCACTTGACCCACATCATCCTAGTGCTTTCCTTCTCTTCAAAGCCAAACCTCCTGAAAATCTGTACCATATTGTCCAGTATCAACATCTTTACCTCTTATTAATCAACTGTTATCATCTGGTCTCTGCTTCCGTCAGGCCTTAGATCTAACAGTGACTTTTACATTAATTAGTTAACTGACTAGCCTTCTTGAGTATGTTTAATTCACGCAGATTTCTTTATTCTTTTTTATTTATTTTTAAATTCTTATTTCAAAATACTAAGGGGGTACAAATGTTTCAGGTTACATGGGTCGTTTGGGGGTGCTTGATTCCAGCTATAGCTATGTCTATCACCCAAATAGTGTTCATTGTACCAGTTAGGTAGGTTTTTCTCCCTCCCTTCTACCTCCCTCTGTATGTGGATTTCCATGAGTTTTACTTCCCACTGTGCACATGTGTGCTCACTGGTCAGTTCCAATTTAATAGTGATTACCTGTGGTGTTTATTTTTCCATTATTGAGATACTTCACTTAGGAGAATGGTCTCTAGTTCCATCCAGATTATTGCAAAAGGTTTTCATTTTTCGTTTATTTTAATGGCTAAGTAGCACTCCATGGTATATATACACCAGATTTTGTTAATCCACTCATGAATTGAGGGGCACTTGGTTTGATTCCACATCTTTGTAATTGTGCTACAATAAACATTAGAGTACATGTGTCTTTTTGATGAAAACTCTTCTTTTACTTTGGGTAGATACCCAATGGTGGGATTTCTGGATCAAATGGTAGGTCTACTTTCAGTTCTTTGAGGAATCTCCATACTGTTTTCCACAAGGTTATACTAATTTGCAGCCCCACCAACAGTGTATAAGTGTTCTAATCTTTCTGCATCCGTGTCAGCATCTTCTGTTTTGGATTTTTTTTTTAATAAAAGCCATTCTAACTGGAGTAAGGTGAGATACATGTATCTCATTGTGGCTTTGATTGGCATTTCCCTGATGATTAATGACATGGAGGGTATTTTTCATAGGTTTATTGACCATTTATCTTTCCTCTTTCAAGAAGCTTCTGTTATCTTTTGCCCACTTTTTAATATGATTATTTTTTTTTCTTGCTTTCCTTCCTTAAGTTTTTCATAAATTCTGGATATTAACCCTTTATTGGGTGTATAGCTTGCAAACATTTTCTCTCATTCTGTTTGTTGTCTCTTTGCTCTGTTGATTGTTTCCTTAGCTGTGCAGAAGCTTTTTAGTTTAATCAAATCCCATTTATTAATTTATGTTGTTGCCATGATTGCTATTGGGGTCTTAGTCATTAATTCTTTGCCTGGGCCAATATCTAGAAGAGTTTTTCCTACATTTTCCTCTAGAATTATTATGCCTTAGATTTAATTATTTTATCCATCTTGAATTAATTTTTGTGAGTGTTGAGAGGTAGGGGTCCTGTTTCATCCTTCTATAGGTATATATCTAATTTTCCCAACACCATTTATTGAATAGGGCTTCTCTTCCCCAGTGTATATTGTTGTCTGCTTTGTCAAAGATCAGTTGGTTGTAGATAGATGTTTTCATATCTGAGTTCTCTGTTCCGTTTCATTGGTGTACATATCTATTTTTGTACCAATAGCAATACTGTTTTGGTTACTATAGTCTTGTATTATAGTTTGAAATCTGGTACTATGATGCCTCTAGATTTGTTCTTTTGGCTTAAGATTACTTTGGCTATTTGGACTCTTTTCTGGTTCCAAAAAAAGTGTAGAAATATCTTTTCTAGATCTGTGAAATAGATCGATAAACCAACATGCCATTGGTATATTGATGGAGATTGAATTGAATTTGTAAGTTACTTTGGGTAGTACAGACATCTTAACAATGCTGATTCTACCTATTCATGACATGATGTCTTTCCATTTGTTTTATCCTCTGCAATTTCTTTTCTAAGAGTTTTGTAATTTTTCTTGCAGAAAGAAATTTCATCTTCTTAGCTAATGAAATACCCATTCTTAATTATTTTATTTTCTTTGTAGTTGTTGTGAATGGTATTGAGTCTTTGATTTGACTCTTGGCTTGACTATTAATGGTATATAGAAATGCTACTAATTTATGTACATCGATTTTGTATTGTGAGATTTTGCTGAATTTGCTTATAAATTCCAAGATGCTCTCTGTGGAATCTTTGGGGTTTTCTAGTTATAAGATCATATCATCAGCAAAGAGAGATAGTTTGGCCTCCTTTTTCCTGATTTGCATATCCTTTCTTTCTTTCTCTTGGCTAATTGTTCTGTTTAGGACTTCCAGCACTGTATTGAATAAAAGTGGTGACAGTGGGAATCCTTGTCTTGTTCCAGTTCATAGTGGGAATGCTTTCAACTTTTTCCCATTCAGTATGATGTTGACTGGGGTTTGTTATACATGGCTTTTATAATTTTGAGATATATTCCTTCTATGCCTAGTTTGTTGAGAGTTTTTATCATGAAAGGGTATTGTCAAATGAAAGTATTTTGTCAAATGCTTTTTCTCTTTTCTTTTCTTTTCTTTCTTTCTTTCTTTTTTTTTTTTTGAGACAGAGTCTCATTCAGTTGCCCTGGGGTTGAGTTCCACGGTGTTATTGTTCACAGCAACCTCAAACTCTTGGGCTCAAGTGATTCTCTTGCCTCAGCCTCCCAAGTAAGTAGCTGGGGCTACAGGTGCCCACCACAATGCTTGGCTATTTTTAGAGACAGGGTCTTGCTCTTGCTTAGAGCTAGTCTCAAACTCATGAGCTCAAGCCATCCACCCACCTTGGCCTCCCAGAGTGCTAGGATTCAAATGCTAGCAGTGCCTGGCGTCAAATGCTTTTTCTGCATCTCTTGAGACGACCATATGGACTATGTTTTTCCTTTTGCTTATGTGGTGGATCACATTTATTGCTTTACTTATGTTGAACCATTCTTGCGTCCCTAGGATGAAGTACACTTGGTCCTGGTGGACTATTTGTTTGATGTGCCTTTGAATTTGGTTTGCAAGTATTTTATGGAGGATTTTTGCACCTATATTCATAAGGGATATTGGTCTGTACATTCCTGGTTTTGTTGTGTCCTTCCCTGGCTTTGGTATCAAAGTGATACTGACTTCATAGAGTAAATTGGAGGATTCCCTCCTTCTCAATTTTACGGAATAATTTCTGTATTATGTGTACCAGCTCTTCTTTGTAGGTCTGATAGAATTTGGCTGTGAATCCATCTGGTCTGGGGCCTTTTTTTGGGAGGGTGGGGTTGGGAGCATTTTTATTACTGTTTCCACCTCACTGTTCATGACTGGTCTGCTCAGGAGTTTTCTTTCTTCCTCACTGAGTCTTGGGAGGGTGAGTGTTTCCAGAAACTTGTCCATTTTCTCTGCCTTCTCTAGTTTATGTGCATAGAGATTTACACAGTATTCATGAATGATGTTTTGTGTTTCTGTGGTATCAGTTGTAATGTCACCTTTTTCATTTTTGATTGATCTTATTTGGGTCCTTCTGTTCTTGGTTAGTCTAACAAGAGATCTGTCCATTTTGTTTATTTTTTCATAGAACCCACTTTTTGTTTATTAATCCTTTGTATTGTTTTTTGTTTTCCAATTCATGTAGTTCTGCTCTGACCTTCGTTATTTCTTTTCTTCTGCTGGCTTTGGTTTGTTCTTCCTTTTTGGTTTCTTCCTTCCTTTTCATGGCATGACATTAGGTTGTTAATTTGTGGTCTTCTGGGTTTTTTGATATAAGCATTTAAGGCTATAAATTTTCCCTTGAAGAATGCTTTTGCTGTCTTCATAGTTGGATAGCTTGTGTCCTCTTTGTCATTCAGTTCAAAGAATTTTTTGATTTCCATCTCAATTTCATTCTTGACCCAATAATTGTTCAGCAGCAGGTTGTTTACTTTTCATGACTTTGTGTACGTTGGACTGTTTTTCTTATGATTGATTTCTAGTTTTGTTACCATGTGGTCTGAGAAGGTTCATGGAATGATTTCGATTTTTTTGAATTTGTTGAGACCTGTTTTGTCACCTAAGATATGATCAGTCTTAGAGAATGTGAGAAGAATGTGTATTATTTAGTTTTTTTTGGCAGAATTTTCTATAAATGTTTGTTAAGACCATTTGATTTAAAGTTTGGTTTAAAGACATTGTTTCTTTGTTTTCTGTTTTGGTGACTTGTTTGAACTCTGACAGTGGGACGTTGAGGTCCACAGCAATTACAATGGTGCTATTTTTCTTTGATTGGCTCTAGGAAAATTTATTTTATGTATGTGGGATATCCTGTGTCAGGTGCATATACAGAGGTTGCCAAAAATGTATGCACATTTTAAGAAAGAAAAAACTTGTGCATTAGATTTGTAATACTCAAGTCACATTTGGCTTCTGGTCATGGCAAATTCTCTCAGTATTTTCTTGTCTGGAAAAGACTTAATTTCTCCATCAATTATGAAACTTAGTTTTGCAAGATACAAAATTCTAGTCTGAAGATGTGAAAGGAGCATAAATGCCCATCAACCCAGGAATGAATTAATAAACTGTGGTTTATGTACACCATGGAATACCATTCAACCATTAAAAAGGTGGAGATTTTACATTAACCTGGGTAGAGGTGAAACACATTCTTCTTAGTAAAGTATCACAACAATGGAAAAGGAAATATCTAATGTGTTCAATACTAATATGAAGTTAGTAAACAATCTAACACACACCCACATAAGAGAAAAACTCAATTCAATTCAAGATGGGGGGAGGAGGCATGAGGAAGAGGGAGGGGAAGGAAGGAGGGGGACAGGTGTGCTGTCACTTAATGGCCACAATGTAAAGATATATGGAACACTTTCTGGGTGTAGGACACTATAACAGGGACTCAGTCCTAATAAATGCTAACATTGCAACCTAATAGTTTGTACCCTCACATGAATATGAAATTAAAAAAAAAAGAATTACTAATATACATTAACATGATGAATCTCAAAAACATCATGTTGAGTAAAAAAAAGCCAGACATAAAGAGTGTACTGAAATAAATTAAGATACATATATACATAATTAGTTCATACTGAATGGGTCCATTTATGTAACATTCTAGATCAGGCAAAATTAATCTACATGAAAAAAATCAGAACAGAATTTGCTCTGGATAAGGCAAGGAGAGTGAATATGGGCAAGAAGCACAAGGAAGCTTCCAGGCTGATGGACATGTTCTGCATCATGATGGGGTGTGGGTTATGCAACTGTAAGCATTTGTCAAAATTCATCAAACTGTAACATTAAATATCTGTGCATTTCACTGTATGTCAATTATATGTCAATAGAAGCTTAACATTAAAGAAAATCTAAACCAGAAAAAAAAAAATTCTAGGCTGGAAGTTCTGTTTAAGCTGATTGAAGATGGGGCCCTTATCCCTTCTGGCTTGTAAGGTTTCTTCTGAGAAGTCTGTAACTAGCCTGTTGGATTTTCCTTTGTAGGTTATTTGATGCTTTTGTCTTTCTGCTTGTAGAATTTTTCCTTCATTTTGACTTTGACTAGGTTGATTCCCACGTGTCTCAGAGATGATTCTGAACATTCTAGTGTTCATTGTTCATCTTGTATCTGTATGTCTGCATTTCTGGTGTTACCAGGGAAGTTTTCCTCAATAATTTTCTCAAATATGTTTTTCATGCTTTTAACTCTTTCTTCTTCTCCCTCAGGTATACCTGTAATTTGAATGTCACTTCACTTCATTTAGTCCCTTATCTCTCTCAGTGATTGTTGAGACTATTTCATACTCGTCTCTGCCTCTTTGAATAACTGGTTTACCTTGAGAGCCTTGTTTTCAAGCTCTGAGGTTCTTTTTTCTCCTTGGTTTAACCTGCTGTTAAACTTATCTGCTGTGTTTTGAAATCACCCAAATGACTCTTTCATTTCTTTAAGTTCTATTGTATCTTTTCTTACCTTGTCTGGCTTTCCAGTGAATTTTTCATTGATTTTATGAAATATTTTATTTTTGCTTCTTTTTGTTGGTTTTCAATTTCCTTTTTAATTCTGTTCATCTTGCCATTCATATTCTGAATTCCATTTCTGTCATTTTAGGGTACCTGTTCTCCTTTGCTGGGGACTCTTTCAAACCAAGCCCAGCAGTAATGGCTACTACTGAGTGAAGTGTTGGACCTTGGGAAGATCCTTTCAGCCCAGCAGCAGTGGTGGGAACTCACTGGTGGGGTCTTGAGGTCCAGGCACAACTCTGGAGTCTCATGGATGGAGCTGCAAGCCTGGTAGGGGCCCTGGAGGAGCAGGGGCATCACCTCACACTTGGGTACAGCAAGAGCTTCAGAGCTGGCACTGGAGAATTTGTCACCCAGCTTTCTTGAATCTTGAAATTGGCCTTCAGGATACCACATTTTCCTTATCCTTTGTCTCCTTCTAAGATCAATTCTGTTTTGGCTTCTCTTAAAAATTGATGAGCTCCAGAGTTCCATAATATATGCATGATTATTTGCAATCTATAAAATCTCAACCATATGCATTGTTCATTTCCTGTGTGGTAAGAACATATATCTCTATTTTTCTAGCTTTAACGTCTACTTTCAACTTTGAACTCATATATCAAGTAAATGCTGGCTATCTCTAACTTGGAAAGCCACCAAATTCAACATGTTAGTCCAGGCTCGTTGTCTTCCCTGTGTCTTCTTTTCATTCTTTGTTCATTTTTCTAAGTTCTGAGAGGCTCTTAAGTTTCTTCTTTCCTCTTTGTATCAAGTCAATTGCTAAATTGTGATAATTAAACATTATAAATGTTTCAGATCTGGATCATAGTCTCATCCCCACTAACATTGCCATAGATTTGTCATGATTTCCTTTAAAATGAGTCAGTATTTCTTATTGGCATTTCTTAAAATGCCTGCTTTTAAGTCTTGCCCCACTATTGTCTTGCTTTATACACGAATTTCTAAGAGAATAATTTATGTAAGACATAGTAAAGTGTGTCACCATGAGTGCAAAGGAATTTGAGATTCAAGAAAAATGGGTGAATCAAACCCAAGAAATCAAGACAGCTAATTAATTAACATAAAAGTAGTAATTAGATTTAAGGCCTGATGGAAGCAGAAACTAGATAAAAAAGCAGAAACTCCTCTTTCAAAATCATTATAGCTACAGAACAAGTGCTAAGATCCTTAATACGGTTTTCAGAGCCCTCCCACCTGTCCACTGCCTGTCTTTGCTGTCCATCCCTTGCACAACTTGTGTTAAAGACATTCCAACAATTCCCTGTTATGCACCTGTACCTCAAAACACACACCTACCTAGATTCCTCATACAGTTGAGCTTTTCCTCCAATTTTCTCTGTCTGAAATACCTTTAGTTCCAACTCCTCCTAAATTCTGGTCCCAAATCACCCCCTCTAGAAATTCTATCCTGCCCAGGGTTCAGCAGGTCCCCTGCTTCTGGGACATCATTCCATTCTCTGAATGCCTTTATTGTTATACTTACTACATTGTATTAAAAAGATCTATTTATAGATAATTCCTCTCCATATATTTAGCAACTCAAGAACTTGGAGGTGTGTCTCACTTATCTTGGTAGCTCAGCACCTCAGCACCTCAGCACCTCAGCACCTCAGCACAGAAGGTATTTAAATGTGCTTAGTAGCATCATTCTTATCTGTAGTGTCATGACATTTATTCCCCTTGGCATATAGAGAAGTTCTAGCCCCTAGCAGTGAAAGGAAGCTATTCCTCTTCTACTTTTTCCTCACTTAATGACTCTAACTGGCCCCAGGAGATGCAGTTATGTAATCATGAAGATATTAAAACACTGGGGAGTCAGGTTGGACCCAGTGGTTCAGTTGTATGGGCACAGGGAAACTCCTTGAACCCATACTGACAAAAGGAAGGGATGTTGACTTTTTGTGTTTAAGAGTATAAGGTATATGAAGGTGGTAGGTAGATAAGTAAATAAACTCAGTCATTTCCCTCTGTGAAGATGGTGTGATAGTACCTGCTATGGAACCTGTTGAGGTGTTGACTTTGTTACTGAATTTTGGAAATCTGGTATCTTACACAGATTATTCAGCAACAGGTGATACTTTGGGGGAGCAATATATTTGAAGATGATAGTTTATTAATACCTTATACTCATTAAATTCCTGAATTTGATGGATCTTATGTGCATGTGGATTTGCTTAGTGAAACTTAAGATGAAATCCCATGAATACTTTTCTTAATTTTCTACTACAGTTAAGAACAAGGGTATAAAAAGAAGCTAATATTTCTTATTATACTTAAAATCCAAATTCCTCCACATGGCCAACAAAGCCTTGCAAAATCTCTCTCCCATCACCATGTTCTAGGGACCTTTTCTTCCTCACCTCTCCATCTCCAGCCAATTGTGATGGATTTTTTTGTCATTCCTCCCACTGAATCAGGGCTGGGCCTGTGACTGGGTCAACCAAGAGAATATGGTGGAAGGAGCATAGTACCCGTTCTGGGCCTTGCTATTAAATGGACTGGTAGCTTCTACCCCTTAGCCCTGGGAACTCAGCTGCCATGCTCGAGGAAGCCCAAGTAGCTATGTGGAGGAGTCGTGTGAAGGAGAATCAAGGACCCTGGCTCTCAGCCCAGGATGAACTCCCATTAATGTCCAGCATCTGCTTCCCTGCCAGGAAAGTAAGTTGTCTCAGAAGAGGCTCCTCCAGCTCTAGATAAGTTGCCCTACTGACAGCACATGGAGCAGAAATGAGTTGTTCAGATGCCCACCCAAATTATGAAACCATGAACAAGCAAATGAGTGTTATTGTCTTAAATCACATTTCTGGGGCTGATTGTTAGTCAGAAATAGATACCTGGAAAGGGCCTCACACCTTCCAAGTTCTTTTCTGCCCCTGAACCCTGGGGCAGGTCTTTTCTTTATATAGAATGATTCTTCCTTTCCTGTTTTCTCTGACATGCTACTGTCTTCTCTTCACAGATGTTGACCCTGAATGCAACCTATCAAAGCTGGTGTTCTACTTTAATCTCTGACTTATCACTTACCATTCGACTTTGAGCAAGGCTCACCCTCCCTGAGCCTCAGTTACCCTTATCTTTAAAATGGGGGCATTGATAATATCTATCCCTCAGCCCTGTGGATAGGATTAAATAATGCATGTGAAATACTTCATGCAATGCCTACACATAGTAGATACTTTAAAATGTAATCAGTATGCTTGATCTCAGTCTGACAGAGAATCAAATCTGAAATCATCCTTAGTTTCCAGGATTTATGGAAGTACTCATACACATTGGGAGGGAAGAGAAGTGGGTGGCTCTGAGAACATTAGTTATCCGTGGATGAGGACAGCTGAGTGTCATCTATATTGATGGTCTTCAGGCCCTCAAGTGGCTTTGAGATTGGAGATGAAAATGGCTCTTCTTATTAAAAGACCAGGTCTGGTGTGGGGTTATAATTCTACCATTATAGCCCTGGTCATCTCCTCCTATTTGCACAGTTCTCATCCTACACTGAACAGGAGAGCCCAGGGAAGCTAATGATACTCATTTGTATCAGTTAGGGTCTCAACCTGCTCTGAAATGTCCTTCATTAGGCTTGTAAACTGTATTTATTTTCATTACTCTTGTACTTGCAGAACCATTTGCTGCTGCCTTTTTCTGGACATTTCTCCCTACAGAGCTTTTTTACTGTGTAAGAAATCCATCTTCTTTCTTCCTGTGCCATTCATTCTATTTTTATGGAACACATGGCTTTCCTCATCACTTACACATTATGTATTCCCTAGAATCACATCCAGCCTTAGGTTGGGCTAGAATATTCCTGAGATCCCGACTACCCTCGAGGGTCCCTCTACTCACTGTCTTAGCAGTCATCATCCCGTCACTGTACACACAGACTGTTGAAGTTTTGAACATTTGAAGCAGCTTTGTTCTATAGGGTTGAACATCCAGCCTATCCCAGTTGAGTTCAAGAGAAAATGTTTGAAAAGACACTGGTTTCCCCCTCTCAGAGCCATCAGACAACTAACAAACAATAAGGACCGTTCTCCAGTTTCTAGGTTTGTGTGCAGTCTTTGAAGAAAGATACACCAACTCCATGTGCATGATAACCAAGGGCACAGCAGCCTCAGAGCTGTGGCTTTACTTACAGAGAGGAAGACGTTTAGGATCCAGATGGAATTGTGCCCAAGGCAGAAAAGTCAAGACTCTCCCAGAACCTGGATGGGAGCAGTGACAGTGGCATTTCTGGTCTCATAGGAAGATCTCTGTGTTCTGGGTAATAGCAAAGGGCCCTGCTAAGAGCAACAAGCATTGCAGAGAACCACCCAGGAGAAAAGAAAACTGTCCTTCCAGGTGCCCTTGTGAAATACCAAACACATTTGGTATTTACTGCAGCCCTCGCTCCCACGTGGTCTTCTCACAGTAACAAGTGTAATTCTGCTAGTAACTGTTTTGGTAAATGAGTCATATTGTAGCAATCTTCATGAATCAAAGATAATTATATTTTTACTCAGCTAGCACTGGTTAAGAAAACTCTCTCATTCTTCAATTAGTTGTCTTTTCACTCTCGTGTTTATCTAGGGGGCCTTCCGCATAATTTCAACCTAGTTCCTTAGTCTCTTTTCCCTATCAGTTAATGCCTTTTTGATTTGCATGCTTCCCCGGGTCTCCTGGTATGTTCTTTACCATTGTTCTTCTTTTCACATTCCTAGGAAACCACTACAGTGGGTTAAACTGGGCTTGCCCGGAGGGGACAGAGATAACATAGCCAGGAGAGCTATTTATAAACCATGACATTAGCGTTTCATTCTGCGCAGAGAAGGTTGTTATTCACATCTCATCTGTCTTCTACAGACTTAAAATCCTCCCCAGAATGACCATGAAGTTGAAATTGAATTACCATTAGTTATAGCTACTGTTTTTGAGCACCTGTACCAGAAACTCTGTCAAGAGCTTTATACATTCGGATCCTGACAGGTCACAGTGACTTCATAAATTAGCTGTTATTTACTCCATTTAACAGATGAGCAGACTAAGGCTTAGTGGTTAAATGATTTTTCCAAGTCGTATAACTCTGGCAAAATTATTAGAAACAAGTTTTGATTTGAGCATCTATTATATACTGCTGCCCTCATAATCTTGTCTTAGTTCATTTATTCTGCTGTAACAAAATATCTCAGAATAGATAATTTATACATAGCATAATTTTATCTCTCACTATCCTTGAGCCTGGGAAGTCCAAGCCCAAAGTGCCAGCAGTTTCCAGGTCCTCTGAGGGGTGGCTCTCTGCTTCTGAGATGGCACTTTGTCAGTGTGTGCCCACATAGAGGAAGGCAGGAGGCAAAAAGGGCCTACTGCTGTGTGAAACCTCTTTTATTTATTTTTTATTTTTCTAGAACCAGCAGATGAGAAAGTGGGAAACCTCTTTTAAAGTGCCTCAGTCCTACTCAAGAGGGAGGATCCCCCAAGATATAATTAGCTCCTAAAGTTCCCACCTCTTATACTACTGCATGGGGGATTAAGATTCAACTCGAATGTGGGGGACACAGATGTTCCAGCCATAGCCTGTCTCTTACTTATCTGGCACTGTATGCTGGCACTTAACAATCATTTCTGGGTTCACGCCCTGTTTCCAGGTGGGCACAGAATCATCAGCCTGCCAATCCTCATCATTGGAGTCAGCTGAGATCTGCTTAAGGCCCATCAGCAGTGAAAGCCCAGGGCTGAGGCAGAACCAGGCCTGCCTCCCAGCTCCCTGTTTTCATCTCCACTTTCTTTCCATGGATATACCCGGGGCCTCCACAAAATGCAGGAGTACAGGTCAGTGTGACCATGAGGTCTTTACATGTTCCGTGTCCTGCTCTGTTCTCCAAATCCTCCCCTTCTGAAAACCACAGGCCTCATCGATTCTGATATATTAGACCTGAGCTTGGGCCTGGGTGTTAGGTGGTTCCAGTGTGTAGCCAGGCAGTGCTTCTCAAACTTTAGTATGCATAGGACCACCCAGATTCTGACTTGGTGGGTCTGGGTGGGACCTGACAGTCTGGATTCCTTCCCTCCTCCCTCCCTCCCGTCCTTCCTTCCCTCCCTCCCTGCCTCCGTCACCCTGGGTATAGTGCCATGGTATCATAGCTCACAGCAACCTCAAACTCTTGGGTTAAGAGATTCTCATGCCTCAGCCTCCCAAGTAGCTGGGACTATAGGCGCCCGCTACAATGCCTGACTAGTTTTTCTAATTTTTAGTAGAGATGGATTTCCCTCTTCCTCAGGCTGGTCTTAAACTCCCGAGCTTAAGCAATCCACCAGCTTCAGCTTCCTTGAGTGCTAGGACTACAGGCACGAGCCACCACGCCTGGCCTGGCTGAGAGTCTGCGTTTGCAATTAGCTCACTGGGGCCATGAGGCCTGAGAGATTCAGATTCAATTCGCCTGGGGTATGGCCCGGGTTCCCCGCTCCATTGATGTTAATGATTGGCCCATGCTCGGACCCTCTCTTGTGGGCACACCGGCTCTATGTCTTCACTTCAGAACTGGTGAAAAGTGGAAACTCTGGAGTGAGGAGGATATTTCTGGATATCCATCTTCCTGAGAGTCTCCCTGCAACACTGCTTCTTATCTAACACTTGCCTTTCCACCCGACCTTGATCACTGTGTGGCCTGAAAAGCTCAGCCATTTGCTTGCTGAGTGACCTTGGGCAAATCTTCCCACCACTCTGGGCCTCAGTTTCCTCATATTAACAAAATGCCCACAAAGATCTGGTGTGATCAGTGTGCCTGCCTTCTGCGGGGAAGACTTGTGTCTGTTGTGCTTTGGGAGGTCGCAGTTTGATGCTCTTGGAGTTGAGGGAGCAGGAAGGCAGGTTGCAGGAGGAGGTGGTGGCTGCCACCTGGGCCTCCCTTCCTGTTCGGGACTCTTCACCCTGTCACACAGCTACCTTGGAGATGGACCATCCTCAACACCTATCACTTGGGTCTCAAGGAATATCTGCCTTGGAATGTCACAGCAGTGGGGTAGACTTGCCAGCCCCTCGGCCATTCTCCAAGGTGACATTAACATGGAGCACCTGCAGAGAAGCTGCCTTACTCATCTCGCCATCTGAGAGGTGGCCCAGCTGCATCGGTTTGTACCCTTGAAACTAGCAAGCAGGCAGATCAAGGTGGCTGTGTGGCCTTCCAGGGAATTTGTTCAGTATCTCTGGTGTCAGTGATACCTCTGAGAAACAGGAAACTGTTTTCCCCTCTCATTCAAATAATAGATGAGAAGAGAAATTAGCTGCTGGATGAGCAACCTGGGGACTGTTCATTTTGTCACAATAAATAAGACTGTGCTGATGCTGGTGCTGCCTGGAGTGTGTGCCCTGGTGTGCGTGTGCAAGCGACGCCTTCTCACTTGAGAGCCCCCAGTCTCATCCCCACAGATGGCTTCTTTTTTCTGTTTACACCCTGACCCTGCTGACAGTTTTGCAAACCCAGAGGCACCTGTATCTGTGAAGTTCTGTGGTCACTTAAACTCGCTCCTGAGAGCAAAGTTAGGAACACCCTTCCCCAGTCTTCTAGTCCAGAATGTGGCCATGCCACACCCAGGTGCCAGCTAGCCACTGTCTTTGTAGCCCCAGCCCAGACTTAGGGACTCGGAACTGGCCTTTTCAGCAAGGTACTCAGGTGGATCCTTTTCTGTGCACATTAAACTTAAAGAGCATGAAGCTTTGTTCTGAGAGAGCTAAAATGGATTTTGTCAACGTGGGAGATGAGGCACCAGAGACAGAGCGTTTCTCCTGCCAAGCAGGCAGCACGCCCCCTCGGAGCCGTTCCTCTGTCCACACTGTGATCAGGCAGGTCACTGCTTGGGGAGCCCACCACACAGGGCACCCTGAAGGGGAAATGTCTGAGTCTGCAGATGTGTCGAGGACAGTGGGACTGACATTCAGGTCCACAAATGCACTGGTGTTTTACGAGGAAAGCACTCAGATCATCTCACACAAAGAAGCCGGTGTGGGAATCAGCCTGAGGTTTCACTTTCCCTTGACTTCTTTAGTCATGTGCTTACAGCTGTGTGAAACTGATGAGGTGGGGGTTGTGAAGGAAATGAGGAGAACTTGAATTAATATGACATTCAAGTTAGAGATGAGGCTTACTTGCTGTGTGCAAGTATTATGACAGACATTGAATTACTTTCTCAGGGCTACCATAACAGGGTGACACCAGCTGCATGGTACTGGGGGGCTTAAATAACAGAAATTTATTTTCTCATAGTTCTGGAGGCCATGAGTCCAAGACCAAGGTGTGGGCAGGGTCGGTTTCTCCGAGGCCTGTGCCTCTTGCCTGCCTTCTCCTATTGTTCCCAAGTGGTCTGCCCTCTGTGTGTGCCTGTATCCTAATCTTAGAAGGACACAGTCCAATGGAAATGGGGCCCATTCTTTTAACCTCAGGTAACTTATGTACCTCTTGAAGGAGAAGGGTTGGTTCCCTTTGGAGACCCCAGAGAAGAATCTGTCCCACGCCTCTCTCTCCCCTAGCTTCTGCAGTCTTTGGCAATTTTTGGTTTGTTGCTGCATCACCCTGCTCTCTGCCTTGGTCTCTGTGTGGCATTCTCCCTGTCTGTGTCTTCTTATGAGGACACCAGTCACATTGGATAAGGGTCCACCGTCATGGCCTCACTTTCATTCGATTCCCTACTTCCAAATCAGGTCACCTTCTGACATCCTGGAGGTTAGGACTCCAACATGCTTTTTGGAATTCAGTCCATGACAGATGTGAATTTAAGGATTTCGCGTAAACTGCACCTGACGTTGCTGGGGCGAGGGGAACTTGCCTTTCTCACTTCTGCCCTCTTTTTGGAAGCTCCTGGGGTTGAGAATCCAGGACCGGTCGAGGGGACAGCCCTGCTAGTGCAGCTGGAAGGAAGAAAGTGTAGCCAAGGCAGGCCTTTGTGTTGTTGTTGTTTAATGTTTAGAAAACTAAAGAAAGGGAAATCAATTATGGGGCCTACCTGAATTTTATTTCCTCACCAAAAACCAAATTACTCAGCAAACTTATCGCTTGCTATTGCAGGCTTTGGTATTAAAGAAAACAATCAGGCGGGCAGGATTAATCTCTGACAGCTGCCTTATCTTTAACTTGCACCTTTGTTATTTTCTGATGAGCTTCTCCTTTTTTGCTGCCACGTTGTACCATACCTCACTGGTTCCTTTCATTTTATCATCAGGCAAGAGCGGAGGACCTTTCAGTTTATTAAAAAACCTTTATTTGTGAAGAACAAAGAGGGGGGGAAAGGCAAACAATGAGGTCAGACAATCTCCTTCCTGCCAGGAGTCACTCACCTGTTATTTAGAGTGTTATCGGTGAGGGGGAGACTCGCATCTTGGAAAATGAGGCTCTGACAGGCTACTTGGTTACACGCGGACCCCCCCCCCCCAAAATCTGACTGACGCACATCAACCTCCACAAAAGGTCCTTGACTAACAGAACAGCAATATTTTCTTTTGTTTCTAAGCTTCTAAAAAAAAAAAAGCCTAACAAGCCTGGCTTGCTCCCCACTTTCTCCTTCAATGTAGCGTAGGCTTCCTGCAAAGGAGTAAGCCCTGGGCCATTTGATGACCATGTAACTTTGTCCTGTGATTGCTGGGAACAACTTGGTTGGCTATCAGGGGAGCTCTTGCATCCTTTATGTACCTTTGTTGCTGTTTATTATTTTGTGGATCCTTGGGGGGCCAGTGGTTTTTGGCATGCTGACTTCTGTTTAGAAGGGCGGTTGCACACTGGTGGGCATTTGTTGGGATATGGTGCCTACCGCTTCTGTGGGGCGCTGGCAACTGGGAAGAATGCTGCAGGTGCCTCAGTTTCTTCCTGTCTCAGACGGAAGGGCTCCAACAAGACGGTGGTCAAAACCCCTGCAGGTTCTCATGCCCATTTTACCTCTTACTTCCAGATATGGGCATGTTTAAGGATCACCACTGTATTTGCCACTAACTGGGGCCTGGAGCAGGTCACTTAAACCTCTCCGACGGTTGGACGACATGCTCTCTAAGGTCTCATGTGGGTTTATGGATCTAGGCTGAGTGTATCGATCTATGCTTCTACCTCACAGAGCAGATCAAAGAAGCTTGAGGCTCAGGTTAAACCTACCATTATGGCCTCCGTCAGGCCTGGGTATTAGCTGCTTATTACCAGGGGTCGGCTGGGTCCTCTGCTCAGCAGGCTGATATTGAGGGATCAGCTGAGACTATCATCTTATCTGAAGCTCCCCGTGCAAGCACATTCCAAGGCTGGGAATGCTTGCAGATCCCAGAGGCTGTCCGTAGCCTGGAGGTTCTTGTCATGAAGTCCCCATGGGTAGTCTCGGCACTACCAGGCCAGCAGGCGAAATATCTCTCTGACACTTCACTGTTGTTTTTTCTCTGCAACTATTTTTTTAAATTTCAGATTAATATGAGGATACATACATTAATACATACACATGACTGGGTCCCAACACTTCATTTTTTGTAAAAGTGCCTCTGATTAGATCCGGCCCACCCAGGATAACCTCCTTTTTCCAGGGGGTGATAAACCTCATGTTCATAGTTTTCCTCATCCTCCAGGGGAGGGGATAATACAGACATAGGCCTGTACATTGGGAGGAAAGGATCTCGGGAACCAAGTGAGAACCTCAGCTACCACATAATCCTTCCAAATTCTCCACTACCGTATCTCTAGAGTCTGCTGCCTTCTACAACCGGTCTTATTTGTTTTTTCCTTTTAGTTTGGGAGGAGGGGAAGATCCATTTGGGGTCAAAATCTCTAACTTTTCTGTTTACTCTGCCCATCTCACTGAAGAAATGGCAAATAAACGTTATGGTTTTCCCGGTGGCTACTTGGAAAGACCATGAAGGTAGTATTGTCCTCTGGGAGGGCATGGTTGGCTAGGCCTGTGGGACTGGCCATTGGTTGGGTGGGAGAAGGCACAGTTCTGAGCATAGCCAGGGCTGTGAGGACCCCAGCGCCAGGCTGCCCAACTGCTTCTCTGCACTTAATTGGGCTCAGTCAGTGGCCTTGAACCCTATTGCCTCCTCAATTTGTTTCTGCTTCTAATTTCCTGTATAACAGATCCCAATATAGAAGCCCAGATTAGGCCTTCTAGTTTTTTGACTTTGTTTCCTGTTATTTTGCCTTCATTTCACTCCAGATTCTAATCTCTGAGGTTCTGACCTCCCTGGTAACCTTACCCGGATGCTGAATTTCTCCCTTTTTTTAGCATCTGATTTTATCTTTGAGTCTGGCCTGGACCCTGACTGCCATATAGTTTGCTGTGATGAGAGGAGCATAGTCCCTTCCCATAACATAGATGCCTGGGCACTGGCTCTATTCTTGGTCACGTGAAGCTCTGGTGTGCACCCTTGTCCTCCTGCCGCCTCTGCCTTGCTCCCTCTCTCCCCTTCAGGGTTCTAAAGAGTCTTTAGGAAGAGAGTTTTAAAAGACAAGGAAAGATGCTAGCTTCTCAGCCTAACATGCTTCTATAAACTCTTGTGAACTTGCTCACGGCATCTGGGCTGAGATCAAGAGTTCTAGTCTCTCTCTGGGGACTGAGATCTTGGCCTTCCTTAGAGGACAGGGCAAGATCTAATGATAGAGGTCATTTCCAGCCCCGAGAGAGTCAGCTGCCCTCTTTCTCTTCATCTCCACCCCCACATACACATATAAAGGCAATAAAAACCACAATGAAACCCCACTTCACACCCATTAGGATGGTTACTATTAAAACAACAATAATAGCAGTGCAAAATGACCAGTGTTGCCAAGGATGTGGAGAAATTGGGTCCCTCTTGGCGTTGCTGGTGGGAACGTAAAATGGTGCTGCCCCTCTGGAAAGTAGTCACTCCTCCTCACTAAGTTAAATATAAAATTACCATATGATCCAGCAATTCCCCTGCTGGGTATATGTCAAAGGAATTGGAATTAGGGGCAGAAACAGACACTTGCACTGCAAAGTTTGTAGCAGCACCATTTGCAAGAACCAAAAGGTGGAAACAGCTCAGATTCACCTCCTGATAGATGAATAGGTAAACAAAATGGAAGACATCCATGTAAAGGCATATTATTCAGCTTTAAAAAGGAAAGAATATGGGTTGGAGCCTGTAGCTCAGTGAGTAGGGTACCGGCCACATACACCAGGGTTGGTGGGTTCGAGCCTGGCTCAGGCCAGCTAAACAACAATGACAACTACAACAACAAAAATAGCTGGTGTTGTGGTGGGCGCCTGTAGTCCCAGCTACTCGGGAGGCTGAGGCAAGAGAATAGCTTGAGTCCAAAAGTTTGAGGTGGCTGTGAGCTGTAATGCCACGGCATTCTACCAAGGGCGACTTAGTGAGACTCTGTCTCAAAAAAAAAAAAAAAAAAAGGAAAGAATATGCTTCAACCTGGATATAATTTGAAAAAATCATGCTAAATAATATAAGCCAGATAGAGAAGGACAAAAATTATCTGAGGTAGCCCGGGTAGTCAGATTCATAGAGACAGAAAGTGGAATGGTAGTTTCCAGAAGGTGAAAGGAGGAAGAATGGGAGATTATTGTTAAGGGGGTGCAGAGTTTCTGTTTAGGTCGCAGGGGTGTCCAACCTGTGGCCTGTGGGCATATGCTGATTATTTGAGGACTGTTTCACTTACGTGTGGTGTCAGATATGGAGAAAAAGTATGCTGTGATCCAGGGATTTATTTTATTTTATTTTATTTTTTTGCTTGTCAGCTTTCATTAGTATTTGTGTATTTAAGGTGTGGCAAATTTTATTCTTCCAATTTTTGGCAGAGAAGGTAAAGGGCTGGACAGCCCTGGATGATGAAAAAGTTCTGGAGATGGATGGTGGTGTTGATTGCCTGACATTGTCAAAGTGTTTAATGACAGTGAATTGTACACTTGAAAAATGGTTAAAATGGTGAATTTCATGTTACGTCAAATAAACAACATGCAGGTGTGTTTGTGTGTGTACTTTGAAACCTCACAGTGTATAGATTATGTAGTATATTACAGAGATGTAGAGCTCTTTTATGGAAAAATGCCATGTTTTATTTCATGACACCCTGTCACAAGGAGAAGAGTTGATGGGAAAACATCAAAGTGTCTGAGCATTTCCAGCTAGATGACACCATATGGGGTTGTATTTATTTCATACTTAATGATTAAATACAAAGCAGCAATCTAAATAAAAGCATCATGCCCTGTATTTTCATAATCAACTTTTTGAATGTGGTAAAAGTTTATTTTTCATGCCAAGAATTGCATAACCTGTTCTTCTGTGATGGAATATGTATAAAGAGATATAAAAATGACAGAAAAAGGAAAGATAGAATAAATTGGGCTCTTCAGCTCAGAAAAGGGAAGGCTGAGGTTAGCCACTGAGTATAGTGAAAAAGCCCTAGGCTGGGAGGCAGATCTGGGTTTTGGTCGTACACTAACCAGTTTGGGCTCGCATGATCCTCTTGCCTCAGCCTCCCGAGTAGCTGGGACTATAGGTGCCCTCCACAATGCCTGGCTACTTGTTTTATTTATAGAGATGAGGTCTCACTCTTGCTCAGGCTGGTCTCAAACTCCTGAGCTCAGGCAATCCACCCCCTCAGCCTCCCAGAGTGTTAGAATCCCAGGTGTGAGCTACTGCACCCGGCCTGAGCATCCACTTGGAGTGAGGGACTCTTCTTGGATTTCCGTGTCCACAGGAAGATGTGGTTCTGGCCATGCTAGGGCTCATGGTCTCATATATTATCCTTCTATTCTCTGAGCTACCTTGCTGGTCTCTGGCTTTCTTGACACTGTTTTTATCCCATATGTAGGCAGAGCTTTCATCCCTTCCTTTGGCCCTCACCACATTACACTTGCCAAGCAGATGCTGTCCATCACTACACTGTGAGTCCCAGAGGGGTGAGAGGCCGTGTTTTGGAGCATCTTTGTTTAATAATATTTGTACATTGCACAAAATACATACTCACTAAATGTTTTCTTGCCCCCCCCCCTTTTTATTGTTTAGTTTTGAAAGTAATACAGTGATTAGGTGGGAAGCAGTGGAGAAAAAGAAAAAATCAGGCCTTCTGATTAGTCCAGAAGAAATGATAGGCAGTGAATGGGGAACAGGCCAAGCTGCTGACCACACCCTCTGGGCCGGGCTGTGGAGCATGCAAGCAGGTGGGTGGGGTCTGCTGTGGGCAGTGTGGGGGCAGGTGGAGGCACAGGTATGTGGTGGATTCTGGGCAGCTGTAGGGCTGGGGTGGGTCGGATGAGGTGCCGGAAGCAAGAGTTTGGTCTATGGATGTCAGTCCAGGCTGAATTAGCTCCCTGGAGAACAGGCTGTGAACAAAGGCTGCTGAGGGTAAAATAGGGTTGTATTTCCTCATAAGGGTAGAAGAATAAGGCAAGGACTTGGCTTGTGAGGGTAGGCCAAATGGTAGATATTTTATGGCAGAGATCTGGAAAGAGAGCATTGGATTAGGACTGGGCATGGGATGGGGACTTTGTTACAAAGAAAAATCAGAGGTAAGAATAAAATAGGGCTTGATGTTCAGCCCTTCCCTCATTCAATAACTATCAACTATCATGCCAGGCACACTGTTGGATGGAGAAAGGCGGAAGAGCCCTGACTTCCCAGAGCCCACATCCTAGCAAGAGGGGGCACATGACAGACTGATGAGTAAACAGCAATAGGAGCATATTAGGCAGTGGTAAGTGGTCAGGATCTGGGTAATGAAAGGGGCAATTAGAGCTGGCTAAGTGAAGCCTGGTGGAGGAAGAACATTTTGTATTGAGATGGGAAGAATGGGAAGTGTAAATCTGTGGAAGGTCAAAGGTCCACACAAAACAAATAAGAGGGCTGTGGCTCTGAGGCCAGAGAGGGTTAGAAGGGATGTGGGTGGGGAGGAAGGCACAGGGTGGAGCTGGAGAAGGAGGCAAGAGCCAGATCTTGTGAAGTCTGTAGCATGGGGCAAGGCACTTCTGTTTTATTCTAAGAAAAATGGGAAGTCAATGAACATTTCAGGAAGGGGGAGGTGCCTTTGGTGCCAAGAGTGGTTCTAGGGGAACAGGAATTTACTTCTCATAGTTTTGGAGGCTGGGATTCTGAGATCAGGGTGCCAGCACGATCAGGTTCTGGTAAGGGCTCTCTTCCTGACTTGTACACGGCCACCTTCTCAGTGTGTGCTCACATGGCAGAGGAGTGAGGTCCATGCTCTCCTTCCCAAAGGGTATCTACCAGTCCCATTGTGGGAGCCCCATCCTCAGGACCTCATCTAAACCTAATCACCTCCCAAAGGCCCTATTCCTAGTACCTTCACTTTGGGAGTCAGGGCCTCAGCATACGGTTTTTAGGGAGACACAACATTCAGTCCATTGTCTTGATATTTGGAACTACCCCTCTGGCTATTGTGTGTACAAGGAGAACGTGTGTGTGCCCATGAGCATAAGAGAGAGGAAAAGCCTGAGATACTAGTTACTTAAGATTTTACATCAAATTCTTTTTCTAAGGACAGAAATAACTTCCAGAGTATTAGAGTTGTGAATAAGCAGCATTAGATGTGGGTACCACCAGCAGATCATCACACTGAGTGACTGGAAGAAGTTTGTGTGTGACGAGTGTGTGTGTGTAAACACCTGTGTTCCTGCAAGAGTTGAGCAGGGAAAGAGAAGGGAAAGGACTGATGGAGAGAAAAAAGCACAAATCCTGATTTCTAAATCCTCCTGTTTCAATCAGCCATCATAGTAGAAGAATGGTCAATTTCAAATCTCAACACAGTTTTCACAGAGACAAACGGACCACAACATATATACAGAAAGTGCACACATGTGAGTCCAGCCTGATGTATTATCACAGGCGAACACTCCGGGTCGCCAGTGTCCAGCTCAATACATAGCATGTTCCCCGCTCTCTCATGCTCCCTTCTGGCCACAGCCCCTCCTCCCAGCCACCACTGCCCTCACTTGTGACAGCCAGTTATGGGCTTAAAATAAAAGGAATCACTGGATGCTATTTTAAAGTTGTTTCCAAAGCTATTTTGAAGCTTTTTCCAACATGGTACACCAACTTGAAAAGAGGGAAACAAGGAGATAAATGAAGATGTGCTGTTGAAATCCACAATGATTCATCTACACAAATGCCTGCTGGTGATCATTTGTCTTTAAAATAAGGGAGAAACCCATCATGTGAGGCCCAACTCCTGAAGCATGTTTGTCTTTAGGAGCCTCCTCCAAAAGCCCTGGTGTAAGCCTTACACTAGGTATCCATGCAATGAAAGCACTGTACTCTCTTAGTTAATACTTTGAAATTTTAAAAAGACTAAGAAAAAAAAAAAAAAAGAAGAAAGAAAAGGAAATCTCCTTGTGTGTGCTGCTATTGAAAACCTTCCCATCCCACTCCTTGGAGAAGTAGAGGGTATTAGAAGAGGAGCTCTAGGCACTTATAGGATATTATCGTCACATCAGATTTCAACCTTTGTCTTTTGCGAAGCAACATCTAAGAAGATAATAAAAGACCAGGAAGCCAATCAGTTTGTATTCCTTACATACCTTATTTAATCTTCACAACAATATCTGGAAGTAGATGTTATGATGGCAATTCTGCAGATGGGGAAATGGAGGCTCAAAGAGGTTCAGTCATTTCCTCAAGACCACATAGTTGAAAAAATGCCTGACTCATTAGTTTTCCTGCTTTAAAATTCAGTCTCTCCATCTTACGACATTGCCTCCAGCAATGCCAGGATGCCTCAGTATCACTCCTCCCCTTTATTAATTATAATTTTTTTAAATACAGAAAATAATATTTCATTTGGTCACTCAGAAAATGAAGGAGGCACCTCATGTTATTGAATCGCTTTTGTGTTCTGAGCAGTGTCTCAGGTACTGGGGAAATAATGGTGAACAAATACAGATATGGGTTCTGCCCCGGGAAACTTAGAGGTTAGTGTGGGAGGTATGTTAATAGAACAACTGTACAAGATGGGAAGTGGAAACTATGAGAAGTGCAAAGAAGGTGGTAGACACAGGTTTTAGAAGCTGTAATGGGGAGGAAAGAGGGATTTGCCCACAATCGTGATTTCAGAGAGAGCTTTCTACTGTAATTTATTTATTTATTTTTTGGCCAGGGCTGGGTTTGAACCTGCCACTTCTGGTATATGGGGCCGGCACCCTATTCCTTGAACCACATGTGCCACCTTAGAGTGAGCTTTCTAGAGAACACACATGCTTTTAAGATGAGTTATTAAGGATGAGTAGGAGTTACCAGGGTGAATGAAGTGCATGTGCAAAGGCCCCGGGGTTGGAGGGGGATCATTGTGGGCACCAGGGCATGAAAGAACAGTGCGGCCACTGAGCAGAAAACAAGTCAGAAGATGCTGGCAAATGCAGGAGACATGCAGGCAGGGGCTGGGTCAGGGATTTGTGAGGCTGAAAAAGAGTCTGAAGCCATCTCAAAAGAAGTTTTTACTGAATGGTGAGGAAAAAGGAACACATTTTCAGCTTCCTTTACCATCTCTCATATTCCAAAGACTGCACTGCCACTATTGTAAAGTCCCTTGGAATGGACATTGTTTGTTTCCTTTTGCAAAACATGTTTGTCCCACAGTGCTATCCAAAACCAAATTAGAAAGAAACATCTAAACCAAATTAGGCTGCCGAGAAACACTGATAAATACACGCCAAAATGAAACCAAGTTTAGATGCTGAGTTCAAGTCAGGTAACCATTGCTGTGAATCTACCGATAATTTACTATATTTAGTTTTTTTTAACAAGCTTGCTGTGTCCCTTGGTCGAGAAGACTTGTGTGGCCTGCATCGCACAGAGAGAAAGGGGCAGTATATCTTCCCCCACTGGGCTCAGAACACTGTTGTTAAGAGCTTGGTCTCTGAAGCTGGGCAGTGATGGTGATGCCACCTTATTTTGGGCAATTTAATTTCTACTGATTTCACACTGTAGTATTTTTGCTTTAAATGCACAGGGAAGTTCTCATCCTGTGGGTTAGGAGACCCCTCGGAAGACTTGAAATACTTCAAGGGATTCTGAGATCTCATGGGTGTGCCACGTATTCGACACAGAATACAGAGAAGGTCCCGCCTCCCTGGTTTGTGATTATGTAAATTTATTATGTCTTTGTGTCAAACTTAATCTTCATCAAGAGAGGGCAAAAGTCCAACTACTCTGCCGGAGGTGGTCTTTGCAAGTCCTTGACATTTAGAACAGGACTCATCCTCAGAAAATAGGCGAAGCCCTTGCCTAATAACGAGATTTGAGAAATATTTAGTGAGTGTCTAGGTTACTTACCATCCTCACGAGCACTCTGGGGTGCTAGTGTGAGGGACCAGGATACTGATTTTAGGCACAGCCATGATGATAGGTAGATGGAAGACTAGTTAATGAAGACCTGGTCAGTAAGAAGTTGATGCGACTCAGTCCTCACTGAGATCCCCTCTGGAGGATGAGGAATGAAAGTGTCTTACGTCATGGCCAAAGCTGCCTGCCTTTGTATGAGAAGGTACATGCCTGTGTGTGCAGGGCTGGCTGTGGGTGAAGTGGGGAGCCTCCCAAGGGCACCTGCTTTAAGTTGAATCGAGCGTCTTGACTCATTTTCTGCTGAGCGCCTGGCATATCCTGGCCGGATCTTGTGAAGCGGGCTTCCTCCTGAGGGTAGCTTGTGCTGCCAGTCAGTCTCTGAGCTCACACTTGAGCAGTATTTTTGATCACTAACCCTTGAGTCACATATATTTGTAAAGCCACCGAATGCAACAAAAGCTTTCGATGTAACCTGGTTTGTACCCTCAATGAATCTCTAACAATTAAAAAAAAAAAAAAAAATTCTTTCTTTTACATTCCTTGATTGGCAAAGTAGGACCCAGGTATTTCATACCCATTTTGAAGAGGCATATGAAGATCTCAGATCTCTAAGGACGCTGTCCTCTGCTCATGGAAGTCCACATACTGTGGTGACCCTGCAGGGGACTTACAGAGATGAGGGAGGCTGAGGGAAGGCAGCTAACATCTGAGTGTTCTCTATACACACGCTTTGTCTCCTGCAATTCTTACATCCGAATGAGGTTGGCATTATTTTCCCATTATACAGTCGAAGAGACTGAGGCTGAAAGATGCTCCACAGCTTGTTCAAGGTCATAACAGACAAGAAAAAGGATTCTGAATCAGTTTAGGTCTCCCTCTTCCAGTCTGGGCTGTTTTCTGCATGCCTTGCTACCTCCCAGTCACATTCAAAAGGTGGGAAATTGACTTCTATAGGAAATCTGCACATGGAGGTTTTACAGTGCTAGAAAGGCAGGTGATAGATCCTTGAATAAATGGAAATGCACAGCAATTACTATTGGGGTGAGGTGGTAATTGTCTATAAGGCCCACTGTGGATGTCGTAGCTTAGGCACAAAAACACATTGGGACATCCTTATCTTAAGTGTCCCTACCCATGAAGCCCTCCTGCCCCATCAGCCAGAGTGTGGCATTAAAACTGGCTGGGACACTGTCAACAAAACTAATTTCAATTCACATTAATTTTAATGTGTGTGTACATATGTCACCCAATCTCTTTTCCCCCTGGGTGATTTTGAAAACTCTGCCATAAAAACAAATAAAAACAGGGAAGGACAAGCACAAACAGGTTGAGAATCACCAGGGTACTGATAAAATTAGGGTTTCCTGTTGGCAGTCGTATTGCTTCCTGCTTCAGAATAGATTTATTTCCTTTTTCTTTTTTGTTTGTGCTGTCTGTGGAAGTGAAGAACATGTTATCTCCTCAGATACCTGAACACTCTTATGCTGCTTCCCTACCTTTTCTTCCCTAAATACAATCATCCAGTTACTATTCTCTCCAAGGTCCAATTTCACCTCTCTAACCAACTCCAGGAAAGCTCTGCTGATTCTGGAAAATCTTCTGGCAAGTGATAGTCTTGGGACATTTCATGTCATGAATGAGCTGGTTCTTTCCCACTTTTACTTCTCACCTGCCTTTTCTTTCCTGTTCAAAAATTTTTTAAAAAATTTTTAAATTGACAAAATTTTATATAGTTATCATGTACAACATAATGTTTTGAAATATGTATACATTGTAGAATGGCTAAATTGAGCTAATTAACACATATCACGTGTTAATCACTTTTAGGTGTGGTGAGAACCTTTGAAGTTTCTCTTAGCATAAAAATACTCTCAGTGTATTTTTTAAGAATAGTCACCATGTTGTACAGTCTTGAACTTATTTCTAACTGGAATTTTGTATCCTCTGATCGACATTTCCCCATCCTTTCCTGCCCCCGACCCTGGTAACCGTCATTCTACTCTCTGCTTGTGTGAATTCAGCTTTTTTAGATTCCATGTATAAGTAATATTTTCTTTCTGTGCCTGGCTTATTTCCTTATGTCTTTTAGATTCATCCATGTTGCTGCAAATGACACAATTCCCCTCTTTTTAGAGGCTGAATAGTATTCCATTGTATATACATATACACCACATTTTCTTTATCCATTCGTCTGTTGATGGACACTTAGGTTGATTATGTATCTGGGCTATTGTGAGCAGTGCTGCAATAAACACGGGAGTGCACATACCTCTTTGGCATACTGATTTCATTTTCTTTGGATGTATACTCAGTAGTAGGATTGCTGGATCATATGGTAATTCTATTGTTATTTTTTTGAAATCTCCATACTACTCTCCACAATGTTGTATTAATTTACATTTCCACCAACAGTGTGCCAGGGTTCCTTTTTCTCCACATCAACCGCAACTCTTATGATCTTTCATCTATTCGATGTTAGCCATTCTAACAGGCATTAGGTGATACTGCACTGTGGTTTGAATTTACATTTCCCTACGTGATTAGTGAAGTTATGCATGTTTTTATTTATCTGTTAGATATTTGCATGTTTTCCCTTGAGAAATGTTTATTCAGATCCTTTGCCTATTTTTTAGTTGGAATATTTGTTTTCCTGTTATTGAGTTGAGTTCCTTACACATTTTGGAGATTAAGCCTTTATCAGATATATAACTTGGAAATACTTCCTCTCCTTCTGTGGGTTGTTTCTTCATTATGCAGAAGCTTTTTAGTTTGGTAATCCCATTCACCTATTTTTTGTTTTGTTCCTGTGTTTTGAGGGTCATATTAGAAAATCATTGCCAGATTATGAACAATTTCACAATTTCATATCTTATGTTTAAGCATTTTTAATCAATTTTGAGTTGCTTTTTGTATATAATGTGAAACAAATATCTAATTAGTTTAATTCCATTCTTCTGCATGTGGATATCTAGTTGTCTCAACACCATTTATTGAAGAGACTTTTTCCTGCCATTGTATGATCTTGGCACCTTTGTGGAAACTCATTGAACCATGAGTGCATGGATTCACTTCTGGGCTCTGTTCTGTTCCAGTGGACTGTATGACTGTTTTTATGCCACTACCATGCATGCTGTTTTGGTTACTATAGCTTTGTAGTATATTTTGAAATGAGGTAGTATGATTTCTCTGGCTTTGTTCTTTTTGTTCCTGATGTGCTTTGCTTCAGATTTGTTTTGAGCATTGTTTTTCCCCCTAAGGTTCTTTTTCTTGCTGTCTCTTTAATTTTCTCCCAAATGGTTTTAGGTATTTAAAAGAAGTTAGCAGAATTCCCAGTAGGGATCTTATCTTGCTCATTTCTGGGCTTAAACTTGATGCTAACTAAGCCTCAGAGGGTGATGATGGTAAATGCCCTGACACCACACTGGTTCAGAGATAGCAGGAATGATGGTGAAGGACACCAACTTTTCTCTGAAGATATTCATAAAATGCGATAGACATCTGTAATAGTGGCCACTGTCAGAGGGGAAGATACGTCAGTGAGGTTAATTGCCATCAAGGTGAGTGTTGCATTATATTGAGGATTAGTTACGTAAGGGTTCTGGGGAATCTGGTCTCACTTGGGGGTTGGTATTTTGAGTAAAGATGGTCCTGTCGCGTGTGTCACTGATTAGCTGTGTGCCATTTGGTAACGTATTATTAATTAACTGCTTTGAATTTGTTTCTCTATAAAATGGAGTAAAAATACCCATCTCAAGGAACTGTGAGTATAAAATGTAATAACACAATTATTGACCCATTATTCACACGACTGTGTTCTCTGAACACCCTGCTGGGGGCTGGATCTGTAGATTTGGCAACCACTTGCTTTCATGGAGTGTTTGGTCTGGAGAGAATAAAATCTAGCAAATACCTGGTTTAAGGTAGATGTTTCATATTTATGCTTTTAAAAATAGATATTGCTGTCTTAAAGCTAACCAATAATAAACTAAGGAAAATGAAGATTCTCAAAGTATCTACATTGTTAAAAAGTTTTAAATCTGAACATAGTATACATATTTGGTGTTGTTATCCTTTTGGGCTGATTGCAAGGCTGTAAAATATTTTTTTATTTTTATTTTTACATATACATGTGTTAATTAGGTTTCCTTTTTTTTTTGCCTTCACAAAATTAAAAAGACTTAAAATTTAATAACAATAACAATGTTTAAGATAAGGATAGAAACAAAAACCTTGTAAGGAACGAAGGAACATAAATCCATTCAGAAAAGGAATCAGACAATTGCTTCATTGAAATGTTGAACAATAATAATAATAATAATGCAAAGAAAGTAACATTCACATTGTCAAATAAGAGTATGTCTATTATAGAATGCTTTGACCCTGTAATTTCTCGTTTATAATAATTATTTTCTCCAACTTTAATAACAGGTGTAGCCAGATCAAGTGGAATGATTTTGATGTATTTCTTCTTTTTCTATTGTCTATAAGATTTAGGATGATCTGTTTTTTGAAATTATCTTTTGTTTTTATTTATAAATATTAGTTGTCTATTTTTCAATACTTAAAATAATAGTAAGTTAACTGATGACTCCATACTGAATCTTAGGGTCAAGGCTGTAAAATATTTTTATCTCTTGTTTTTAGTGTTATAAGTGAGTATGAATCCATTTTGGAGATTTGCGACAAAATCTTATTTTGAGTAAAGCTAAATCATTTTACACACACACACACACACACACTTCTTACTAATAGGAGAAAAATCACTATAATAATGACAGCATGCATGTGCCTGCCTATAATGAGTGATCACTTCTCCAGTGCCTGGTCTGCTTCTCTTTCAGAGTTTGAACTCCTCAACCAAGTCATGTCTATTAGCAAAACAAATAAATGCTCAGTGCATTTTGCATTCTAACTGGATGGAAAGGGCCAGGTCTAACAAAGGATGCTCTGGGCCCAGAAGAACCTGGGCACCACATGTCCTGCTGCTGGCTGGGCTTTGGGGGTATATAGAGCTGTCTTTTTTGTTGTAGTCAGGAACCAAATGGCTGGAAAATAGGTATTTTATTTCATCTGTGATTTATTCTATATTTGCTGGATAGCTTGGTTTGGGCTTCTATGCTTTCTTCCAGCCTTGTTCCACATGTGACTCTCAGAGGACTGCTCAGGGAATATTTTAATTCTCATTTGGTTTATGTGCTGGGGAGAATTTACATCTAAATTCAGCAACAAAGCTTGCTGTCAAACAGCTTATGTTTCCTGTTTTCCAAATTTTTGTTGTTATTGTTGTTGTTTGAAAAAAAAAAAAAGCAATCAGTTTTAATGGTATTGGTGTCACTTCATTTTAGATGTTTCCAATTTCTTACACTCCTGTCAAATCCCAGGTCTACTTTAATGAATCTGATCTTGATGTGGAGAAATATTTTAGTTTTAGGTACTGAAGACAATTTTTTTAGGCGAAATTGTTTTTCATGAATTGTAGAGATTTGTTCACATTCTTGTGCATTTTTTTTTTTTTTTTTTATAATTACACAAGACCTCCAACCCATAATCTCTGAAAGCACAGAACCATGAGTATATTTTATATCCTGCATGGTATGCAGATAGAGCACTATGGGAAAGGAAAAGTGGTTAATACTGTTTTTTTCTCTTTCATTTCAAAACTTAAATAAATATATAATAAATAATGAAAAGACATGCCATTTGTTTCTGTTCAGAAAATTTAATGAATTGTTTCAGTGACAATTTCTAAATGTATATTATGTGTTTGCTAAGTGAAATTTGAAACTATTCTGTTGATATACTGCTAGCTGAATTTCTATAAATAGGAGGATATGGTAGTTACTAATTTTGAAAGATCAGTAAAAAAGAAAGAAGGGTGTGATTTATTCATTTTACTCTTAGATAGTATTTATCAAGAATGCTCTTATCTGATAAACTCAGCCCAGCAGATGGGCCCCAATGTTATCTTACACAATGCCCTTGTGCAACTGTCAGGCCATAGGCAGAAAGGAAGGCGGGGATAGCCAGGTCCCCGGGGTTCTGCGGCTTGCAGACCACTGCTGCCTACTCCTTTCACCAAAGTAAGCCTAAGAAGATCAATGCAGCTGTGTTTTTCTCTAGGCAGCTCTCTTCACTCTCACCTTTCAAGCTGACCACTCCTTCTGGGGGTCCCTGTTGCTACAGGGGTCGTACCTGTAACACTTCCCTCTGCCCACTTACTTACCTGTTTCCTCACTCATCCCCCTCATGGGCTCCTGGGTGGCAGAGGTTCTGTCTCATCTTTGTGTTGCCAGCAACTAACACAGTAAATGGCACGTGGCTGGTGCTGACTTAGAGTTTGCTGAACGATTAATTGCACAATAGATTAGTCAGGGTTCTCCAGAGAAACAGAGACAAAAGGATGTGCATGTCTGTCGGTCTTTCTATCTCTATCTGTCTGGAGAGATTTATTTTCAGGAATTGGCTTACATGATTGTGGAGGCCTGCCACATCCAAAATCTGTTGAGGGAGACAGTTAGGCTGGAGACCCAGGAAGAGCTGAAGTTGCATTTCTGAAGGCCATTTGCTGGTAGATTACCCCTTACTGGGTGGAGGTCAGCCTCTTGCTCTCTTCAGACCTTTAACTGATGGGATGAGGCCCACCCACATTAGAGAGAGCCAGAAACAAGCTCACAGAAACATCCAGAATAATGTTTTGCCAAATATCTGGGCATTGTGGCTCAGCCATGATAAAATTAACCACCACACGTGATTTAATTTTGTTTAGTAGGCACTGCCTGGTTACTTTCTAGGCAGTTCTGATGGTATCACTTTTATAGAGGAAATATTTATCTTGCTGTAATATATTTTACCTGGACAGATATTTTAGCAAAAATAACATGAGTTTGTTAAATTCTGATGTCAGAAAGGTAATAGATTCTGCTTCTGTTTCAACTCTAATTCCAATCATGACATGTAATATAAAATAAGAATTTATGCTTGGAATGGGAAATTGTTTTCTTTTTAGTGTTTTATACCTTAACGGGGAAAGTTAAGCATGATTAGATAGTAAACAAACAATTTAATATTTTTATTTAATTCTTTTGAATATGTAATTCACTTATAAAGTTTAATTGTCAAATATAAAAAAAAATTCAGCAAAAACCCCTTTCAGTCATTCATCTAGGCAGCTTTTTAACTTAGTATTTTGGGTTCATTTCTAGAGTTTTTCTATGCAATTATAAACAAATGCAAATAAAAATGTTTTTAATTTTTAATAAATTTTAGTTTTTGTTATAAAGAAAAAATATTTCATGGGCAGTGCCTATGGCTCAAAGGAGTAGAGCACCGGTCCCATATGCCAGAGGTAATGAGTTCAAACCCAGCCCCGGCCAAAAACTGCAAAAAAAAAGTATTTCGCTCAGACATTAAGATTAGATTATGTGAACTTTATTCACTGAATACCATAAGTTGAAACTAAAATTTAAAATATAAATTTTAAAAATTTATAATTTAAAAAATTAAAAATTTTTTTAAATGAAAAAATTGTATTTATATTAAAAAAAACTTAAAATATAAATTTTAGTTGCCTAAAATGTTCACAAATGAGGGAATCAAAAAAGAGGAGGAAAATGCAAAAGGGAAACAGAAATACTCAGTGGAAAAACAAAAGTAGACCCAGTTAGAGAAGGCCGGAAATACAGAATATGTTAGAAGCTACATCCCCACCTGTCAGAGCAAGACGAGCCAGGGCAGCCACATTCTGAGGCACGTAAAGTCTTTGCGGATCTTTGTGGAATAATGGCTTCATAGTCTGGTCTTTTTTTTTTTTTTTTTTTTTTTTTTAGACAGGGTCTCATTGCTCACAGCAACCTCAAAATCTTGGGCTTGAGGAATTCTCTTACCTCAGCCTCCTTCGTAGCTGGGACTACAGGCACCTGCCACAACGTCCAGCAGTTTTTCTGTTTTTAGTAAAGACGGGCTCGCTCTTGCTCAGGCTGGTCTTGAACTCCTGAGCTCAAGCAATCTACCCGCCTTTGCCTCCCAGCTTGCTAGGATTACAGGCATGCACCACACTCTGACTCCCCCCCCCCCCCCCAGCCCATAGTCTGGTCTTCTAAGATACAACTACAAACTAACATTACAGAGGGCCACTGAAGTTTTTTCCAATAACATGAATAAGTGCTGCTTCTTGGTAACACTCAAGCAAGCTTTTACATGGAAAGAAGATTGTCCATATTTTTTAGTAGGGGTACAAGAAGGCAGACGCTAGCTGACTAAAACTGTGACAAATCATGAGGTAGTAAATGCTGTCACTGGAAGAATGTAAGACCACACTGGAGGCCACCTCTTGAGACATACCACAGAGGGGATTCAGGACTAAAAGGGAGGCTGCAGATGGGACTCCATCAAGAAAGTATTCATTCATCTTGGCTCCTTGTATGAAATATAACAGAGTTCAAACATGCAATGCAAGCACAATGTCATTTTCAAAGAATGATCAATAAGTTTATTTTGCTATTGCTTATTATAAGAATATACACCTTCTTTTTTAAATTATAAGATTTGCCACCATTTATCTTTAGCTTTATAAGAAAATATTAGACTTAGAAAGGAAAGTGGTATATTGGTGCCAACTGCAAGGAGGAGGGCTGGACGTTGCTGAGCCTGCTCTGAGATGTAATGGTCAGCCTCTCAGGCAAACCAAGCCTGTCCCCTGTGACCAGCACAAGATATGAGTTACAGGGCCATTGTTCTGTAGAGTAGAAGATTTTGAGAGAAAGTCTAGCGGAATCCACATTGGCTAAAGATGACAAAGTTAAGGTTTCAGTTTTGATTTAATTTCATTCTCAAAGCACTGGGTTTTCTTGTGTATAAACTTCATTTTGCTAAAGATTTCAATGCAAGACCATTTAATGCATTTTCACTGAAAACTTTCAAGTATTTGTTTGTGCATTCTTGATTCTATATAAGTGGAAACAAATGGGACAAAATTTAGGGATAAAATATGTGAAAGCTGTTCCATTTGTATTTATGCTAAGATATTTTAAAGAAACAAATGTGTCATCCTAAATACATCAATAAAATTCACTTAGCAGTACTTGCTATTTGTGAAGGACAACATTCTTGAATGACTCAGTAGGGTAATTTTTATAAAATATTATCTAAAGTAGGTAGGAAATCCAAAATTACGGATTAATAGTTTGCTTAACATGTCTTATCCAGGTAAGGATTTATTCCCCAGTTTGCTACTTGAGACATAAAATGTTTCCTGGAAATTGTGCACATGAAAAGACGGTAGCGTACACCTGCCTAAGCAGTTGCTAGGGAGATAAGTAAGTATGTAGTTACACAGCACAATTATTATCAAAACACATTTCTTGCAAGGTTGCCCATTGTCTCCACTGCTTTTTAACATTGTAGTGAAAATCTTAGCCATCGCAATTAAGGAAGAAAAGGCGATCAAGGGTATCCACATAGGGTCAGAAGAGATCAAACTTTCACTCTTCGCAAATGATATGATTGTATATCTGGAAAACACCAGGGATTCTACTACAAAACTCTTAGAAGTGATCAAGGAATACAGCAGCATCTCAGGTTACAAAATCAACACTCATAAATCCGTAGCCTTTATATATACACCAACAATAGTCATGCTGAAAAAAACAGTCAAGGACTCTATTCTGTTCACAGTAGTGCCAAAGGAGATGACATATTTGGGAGATTACCTAACAAAGGATGTGAAAGATCTCTATAAAGAGAGATCATACTTTAAAGTCATACTTTAAAGATCTCGAAAAAACAATACTTTGTTTTATATGGAATCAGAAAAAACCTTGAATAGCCAAGACATTACTCAGAAATAAAAACACAGCAGGAAGAATCACGCTACCAGACCTCAGACTATACTATAAATCAATACTGATCAAAACAGCATGGTACTGGCACAAAAACAGAGAGGTAGATATATGGAACAGAATAGAGAACCAAGAGATGAACCCAGCTACTTACCATTATTTGATCTTTGACAAGCCAATTAAAAACATTCAGTGGGGAAAAGATTCCCTGTTTAACAAATATTGCTGGGTGAACTGGCAGGTAACCTGTAGAAGACTGAAACTGGACCCACACCTTTCACCATTAACTAAGATAGACTCTCACTGGATTAAAGGTTTAAATTTAATACATGAAATGATAAAAATACTAGAAGAAAGTGCAGGGAAAACACTTGAAGAAGTCGGCCTGGGCAAATATTTTATGAGGAGGACCCCCCAGGCAATTGAAACAACACCAAAAATACATTACTGGGACCTGATCAAACTAAAAAGCTTTTGCACAGCCAAGAACACAGTAAGTAAAGCAAGCAGACAGCCCTCAGAATGGGAGAAGATATTTGCAGGTTATGTCTCTGATAAAGGTTTAATAACCAGAATCCACAGAGGACTCAAACGTATAAGCAAGAAAAGAACGAGTGATCCCATTGCAGGGTGGGCAAGGGACTTGGAGAGAAACTTCTCTGAAGAAGACAGGCACATGGCCTACAGACATATGTGAAAAGATGCTCATCATCCTTAATCATCAGAGAAATGCAAATTAAAACTACGTTGAGATATCATCTAACTCTAGTAAGATTAGCCCACATCACAAAATCCCAAAACCAGAGATGTTGGCGTGGATGTGGAAAAAAGGGAACACTTCTACACTGCTGGTGGGAATGCAAATTAATATGTTCCTTTTGGAAAGATTTTTGGAGAACACTTAGAGATCAAAAAATAGAACTGCCATTTGAACCTTCAATTCCTCTACTAGATATATGTCCAGAAGATCAAAAATCACATTATAACAAAGATATTTGTACCAGAATGTTTATTGCAGCCCAATTCATAATTGCTAAATCATGGAAGAAGCCCAAGTGCCCATTGACCCACGAATGGATTAATAAATTGTGGTATATGTACACCAGGGAATATTATGCAGCCTTAAAGATGGAGACTTTACCTCTTTCATGTTTACATGGATGGAGCTGGAACATATTCTTCTGAGCAAAGTACCGTATATACTCGAGTATATACGGTATCTCAAGAATGGAAGAAAAAGTATCCAGTATACCCAGCCCTACTATGAAACCAATTTATAGCTTTCATATGAAAGCTATAACCCAATTATAGCCTAAGAAGAAGGAGAAAGGGGATTGGGAGGGGGAGGATGGGTGGAGGGATGGTAATTGGTGGGACCACACCTATGGTGCATCTTATAAGGGTACATGTGAAATTTACTAAATGTAGAATATAAATGTCTTAACACAATAACTAAGAAAATACCGTGAAGGCTATGTTAATGTGTGTGCATGTGATGAAAATATTTCAAGTTGTATATAAAACAAACACATTGTACCCCATGATTGCATTAATGTTCACTGCTATAATTTAAGAGAAAAAGGAAAAAAAACTCACATTTCTCAGCTGAGCACAGAGAAGATATGGGTTTTGGTTGTACAGGGCAGACGTGTCCAGCTCTGCGGCTGAGACTTGAGGTCTGTGGAAAGAGAGGGAGGAAGGGTAGTTGATGTGCGTTCATGACATGTTACCTGTGAGACATGGAGACCACGAGGCTGTGGGCTGCTCCGGATGAGTCCAAGACTTTATGAAGCAGATGAGGGTGCAGTGCTGCTCCATTGAGTGGGGAAGCTGGTTGAGAAGAGATGCTCATCCCTGCTGGTGTCACATTTACTTTCGATGGCAATCAGGACATCCTATAGGTTTACTTATTGGGCACGAGTAGCATAGAGGGTCAGAGCCTTTGGAGCCAGACTGACCTCGGTTTGAATCCTTCTCTGCCACTTATTAACTATGTGTCCTTAGACATTTACTTAATTTGCAGCTTAAGTTTCTTAGCTGAAAGATGGAGATAATAATAGTGCTTATTTCATATGGATCTTGTGAGAATAAATTTTAAAATGTACGTAAGATATTTCAACAGCGCATAACCCAAAGCACATGGTCAGTCCTTAAACAGCACAGGATGTCAGCGTGTCACCCAGGTGCAAGAAAAGCTGTACGATTAATAATTCCAGTGGCAGACCATCCAGAGGGGTAGAAGAGGCAGGACCTGGGGGTGGGGCTCTGGGTTTAGATGGAAATAAAGAAAATGGTTGATTCTAAGGAAAAACTATGGGAGAGTCAGGGTGATGCAGGGATGAAGATTCTGGAGCCCTATTACCCGGGTTCAAGTTTCTGTTCTATTACTTAATAGCTATGGAACTGAGACAATCACTTCTCTCTGGGCTTTAATTTCTACCCACCTCATTGGGTTGTGAAAATTAAAGATGCTTTTCTCCTGGGTCTTTGTGTATTTAGAACAATACCTGGCATTAAGTTCTACGTGTCAGTTGTTATTGTTGTGGTTATTTTTATTGGAGTGTGTGATATTTCTACCTCTTATAAAGTGACAGAGCATAAATCTCAGTCTGTGGAGGTGAATCAAACATCCCAGGACCACTCAGAGTTGCTATTGTTGGTGAATTATGGTAATATTGTGATGATTCTTTAAAACAGCCCAGGAAGCATCTTAGAACATCATCACAACTGGGAGCAGTGGAGATACAATGGATGGATATGTTAGAGCTGAACATGACACCAGTGTTTATCTAGTCCACCAGCTTCCAGGGTATTCGGGGGTGGGGGGCGGGGGGGGTGGGGGGGTGCCTATTTCAGGAATCCTAATTTGTAAACAGGTAAAATGGAGTTTTTGAAACATTGTAGGTGTAAGGCCAGGAAACTTAACTGCTCAATGTCCTCTTCCCTGTCCAACAGAAGGGTAGTGTCTGAGGGGAGATGTCTCTAGACACACAATAATAGTGATGGTAAGAATAGTTACTATGTGCTTCCTTCTTACCAGTGCTATGCAGATTATTTTATAAGCATCAGTTTGCCTAATACACAGATCCTTGTGAGGTCATTATTTTCATTTTGAATTTAAAAATGAGGGAACTGAAAGAGTAGATAAAAGTGCCAAGGTAACTTAAGGAGTGGCTAAGCTGGGATTTGCACTCAGAACCAGACAACAGCACTTTCCTTTGTAGGCAAGTGGAACCCAGATTGAGTGGCTTGCCAAAGTGCTTTCTGAGCTGGTCAGTAGTGGAACTCAAACCAAGGGACTTCCACATCAGTCACCACCTTGCAAGACCTACCCGAACTTACCTCCACCAGGGAACTGGCCTTGCTTGCACACCTGCCCTGAGGAATCCAGCCCTTCGCACTCTATGGCTGGGTGCTCTGAACTGTATCCTCAGGCATTTGTGTGTCGTCACAGATATGTGCTCTCCCTGCCTTTCCCCAAAAAGTAAAAAGACTGCAGATCGTATTTGGGGCTAAGATGTAAAGTTTTGCAAAATGAATGCTTTTTAGTCTAGACATTTTCATAATTCTATTTCTGAGACCCTATATTTTATGCCCTACTTTATAAACATAACACATCATTCCAACTAGACAGGAAGGCTCTGATCTGTAGATGCTTTACCTTCAGCTTCACAGAAACAAAAAGTAACAAAAAATACTATTTAGGAATATAAACTACATATTATGTACACTGAAGAAAATTATGGAGAAAAGGATGAGGAGACTAGACTTAGTGTGTATAAAAAATTATAATCACTCACAGTTATCGAAACCTTGTGATATTGGCAAGAGAAAAGAGATCAGTGGAACAAAACTGACACCAAGGCTAATTGAGTCTCGTGTGATGGTGGCATGTTAATTTAGTGACTAAAGGATAATGCCAACAGAGTTATTACCCATTGAGAGGAAAAGGAAGTTGTACCCTTTCCTCACTGCATATCGGAAAAGAATCCACATTTTAAAATATAGGGTGAATATTTAACTATGAAAGGACAAACATTTTTAGAAGGAAATAGAATATTAGATAGCACCAGAGTAGGAAGGAGACTTTTCAAATAAGACAACAATCTTAAAAGCTATAGATAAAAAGATTAACATATGCAAGATTATATTTACTTATAAGACACAGAGAGGCAAATGATAAATTTTATAGCATGAAAGGATGTCACAGGGTCTACATCCATAGTATACAAGAGCTTATATTCACTTGTAAAAGAAATTTAACATTTGATAGAAAAAGAGTTTGAGCAAGAATTTTACAGAAACAAAAACCCAAATGTCCAATAAACCTAAGGAAAGATGGGCAACCTAAGAAAAGATAGTCATCAAGAAAATGAAAGTTGATGTGGTAATGTAATTCCATTTTTTCCCCACTCAACTGTTTGTCAAAAATTAAGAAATAGACTAAAACCCAGCGCTGATCAGGAAATTAAAAAAAGGTTATTCTTACTTATTGCTGATAGGAATAAGAAATACTGTAGTCTTTTGGAAAACAATCTAGTAACATGTATTTCACTCTAAATACATGTAATTGATCTAGGAACCTTCCTGATAGGAAGCTATCCTACGGAAACGGAAACTCAATGTTTAAGTAGATAGGAACAAAGTCTTTTAAAGTAACACTGTTCCCAGTAGCAATATTGGTGATGGGAGAAACCTCGGTGATCAACGGCAGAGAAATAATCAAATAAGTGGAGGTGGATCTAACCTTGTAATATGCATAACCTTGTAATATCCACCACCACTTCTCAATGCACTTGTCAAAGAATAAATTAGAGCCATATCTGTTAGCCAGGGAGAATGTTTGTGACATATTGTTAAATGAGAAATCGAAGGGTAAATAAATGTCTATATATGGATGCATTTAGTAAAAAAAATGAAAAAGGAAAATCCCTATTTATTCCTATTGACACTAGGCAATCCTTAATTATATGTACTGGAGGGACCAGGGAATAAGAACAGTTTACCTACAGGTTGTAGGTAGAAGGCTCTCCTCCAAAAATATGGTTGTAGGTGGTCCCTGGTCATTAGAATCTTTCATCCACACAGGGTTTGTAGACACTGCTATTTGGAAAGCCCCCTCTCCTTATCCTGCTTCTCTTGGTACTCAGCGTGGGGTGTGCACGGGTGCTCATAAGTGGGACGCTACTGTGGCAGAGGACGGGGAAGCAGAGCAAGAGAGATGAACACGGGGTGGGGGGCATGTGCTTCAGTCCTCCCGAGGCTGGAGTCCAGCTAACAAAACAGAGCCTGCTGGGCTTTCTGCCTGGCAGAACCAAAAAGGGACAGAGGAAAGGCCATTCCTGGACACTCTCTCAATAGGTGTATTGATTTTCTAGACAAAAAGTGAATTTGGAGCTGGCAAACGCTGTGTCCAGTGGCCTGAACAGAATGAGAGGGGCTGACTGCGCAGCATTTTTGCGGTCTGTGCTTTCGCCACAGGATGCAACGGGCTTCGGATTTGTTTCCAGGATGGTGAATCCTCGAGTCCTGGCATGCTTTTTCTGTGCACTGTGGTATTCAATCCTTGGCCAGAGATGGAGACCTGACAAAAAATGGCTGTTGGGTGAAGCAAAAACTATCTTTGTGAAGACAGATGAACTGTGTGGGGACACTCTGCCCATGGCAGCAGCGTGGGAGCTGAGACCTACTCTTTCTATAGCATCCCCCCTGCATAGTCTCTCTCCTCTCATCCCTCTCCCTCCCCCACTTTCTCTTTTGTGTAGTGGTCTGAGCTCATTTGCTTGGATTCTTTTCATTGCCAATTTCAAAGCAGCCATTAAACTGAATATTGTCTGAAGAGGTGAAAGAAGAAGAAAAGTGCTATAAAAAAGACAGACAGAGCAGTAGGGGACTCATGAGTGGGCAGTGCCCTTCAGGTTATCACGCTGGAGAGGCTCCTGGTCAGTGACTTCCCTCTCTTGCTGGGGATGGTTCAGTCCTGTGTGCTCCCTCCTTTGTTCCGGTTCATTTCCCTCCTCCTGCCTGCTGGAGCGACATCCCGGTTAGGAAGCTTTCCCTGGTGGCCCAAGTGAATAAACATGTAGGTCCATTTCCTTCGAGTTCCGTCACAGAAATGAACACACAGGAACACAGGCCCACACACGATTCTGCATGCACACGTGTATACACACTTTCATACACATGTCAACACACACACAGGCAGTGGTTTTACTGTCGGTGCTCTAAGGGAAACTGAGCTCTTCTCTCACAGTTGTCAAGTAGCACAGCCCAAGGCAGATAATGGATTAAAAGTTCTAATTTCACATAAAGCTTTATCGCTTTGGGAAGGTCTTTCAGAAATTCTCAGTCCTAACCCCCTGTGGTTGAATTGCTTGCACAAATCTCAAGACCATCAGCACTCTGAGCTGGCTCAGCAGAAGCCACTGGTTTTCAAAGTTGTCTGCACAGATTTCCTAAGGATGCCATCACAAATTACCACACTCTGGGTAGTTTAAAACAATGGCAGAAACAGTTATTTCATGGCTCTGAAGGCCAGAAATAAAAAGGTCAAGGTGTTGGCAGGGTCATGTTCCCTTGCAGGGGTCCTCAAACTGCGGCCTGCAGGCCATGTGAGATGGTGTGATTGTATTTGTTCCCTTTTTTTTAACTTCAAAATAAGATACCGTATATACTCGAGTATAAGCCGAGTTTTTTTGGCACAAAATTTGTGCCGAGTTCGGGTTTTTGGGCACAAATTTTGTGCCGGAAAAAACTCGGCTTATACTCGAGTATATACGGTATGTGCAGTGTGCATAGGAATTTGTTCATAGTTTTCTTTTTAAACTATCGTCCGGCCCTCCAACGGTCTGAGGGACAGTGAACTGGCCCCCTGTTTAAAAAGTTTGAGGACCCCTGAAAGGCTCTAAACAAGAATCTTTCCTTACGTTTTCAAGCTTCTGGTGGTTCTAGGTGTTCCTTGGCTTGTGGGTGCATCATTCTAATATCTACCCCTGTCTTCACCTGGGCTTCTCCCTCTGTCTGTGTCTTCTGTTTCTTATAAAGTGCCTGCTATTGGATTTAGGGTCCATTGGGTTAATCTAGAACAGTCTGATCTTGAGATTCTTAAAAATTTCATCTGCAGAGACCTGTTTTTCTCAGGAAGGTTACTTTTGCAGATTCCAGGAGTTAGAACTTAGACATATCTTTTTTGGGGGAGGAGGGCGGGCTACCATTCAGCCTAGTGGAATGTCCAAAAGCAAGATATGGAATTTTCCCCCATTCAAAATCCAGTCCTGGCTTGTCACTGCTCTTAGAACTGCCAATGCAGTTGCCCAATCTGCCTTTTCTATAGCTCTTCAACATCTCCTACTGTGTTTTAGCTCCACGGTTCTTCAGTTTCTCGAGCATGTGTCCTACAACCTCTGCCTAGAATTCCTTCACCACTACTCTTCAACAGACTGGATACATTTCTTTTCTTTTCTTTTCTTTTTTTTTTTTTTTTTTTGAGACAGAGCCTCAAGCTGTTGCCCTGGGTAGAGTGCTGTGACATCACAACTCACAGTAACCTCGAACTCCTAGGCTCAAGTGAATTCTCTTGCCCCCGCCACCCAAGTGGCTGGGACTACAGGCACCTGCCACAACGTCCGGCTATTTTTTGATTGCAGCTGTCATTGTTGTTCGGTGGGTCTGGGCTGGATTCAAACCCGTCAGCTCAGGTGTATGTGGCTGGCACTTTAGACACTTCAGCCACAGGTGCCGAGCCATTTCTTTTGTTAATTCTCAACTTAAATATCATATGTGAAGTCAGTCTTCCCATCATCTTCTGCAGCAGCAACTCCTTGATTATTTCCTCATCACGATTGGCAATGGTTTATTAGTTTGTCATCTGACTCTATATGGGGAGTTTTATGAGCTCTGTCATGGACTTCATCCATCTTTATCATTGTTTTAGCCTCTAAATATAGCACATAGTAAATAATAAATACGTGTAGAGTGAATGAATGAATGAACTAAAGATGCCCTTAGTTTGGGAGTGGCAATACTTCAAACACACTTGACCTGTGTCAAAGGCTGGGATTGTTAATGCATGAAGCCGTTTCTTATTCCACGTACCAGTGAGGCCATCATAACAGCTTAGCAAGATGTTTAGAGATTTCTGCCTATGTGATGGGTTAGCATTATATTAAATCGGAAGAAACTTCTCAGACAGCAAAAGTCCAACAGCGATGGGGCTGTGTTAAAAGCTGAAGCTCTCCAAGGCTTCCCACTTCCTTTGCTATCTTTCACAGGAAACCAGAGCTTTGTGGTTTCTGTCTCCAGAGAACTGCCTGGAGAGAACTGCTTTGTCACTCACCCAGAAGCATTCCTCTTCAGCTGGTCCCTGGGAGAACATGTGTGACAGCATATGAAATGGGATGTTTCCTGGTGCCTCAGGTTTTTGGCTAATATCCTACGCCTGAGGACAGTAGGTCTGAGCACCTCCATCTTATGGGGCAGCCAGAATCCCCTTTTAGGGGCTGTTAAGAATTACCAGGTTCATCTTTTAGCCCTCACCCCATAACCTATGAAGCACATTTAAGCTAAATCCTAGAATTCATGGCAAAAGTGGAATTTGAGGAGTAATGAGTCACATCATAGGGGCCTGGAAGGAGGAGCTCCAAGGGGGAACTTCTCTGGGGGTTCAGGCGAGAGAAAGAGGGGCAGGTCTGGGAGGCAGGGGCCAGGCTGGGCTGGTGGAGGGGAGAGGCTCCAGAAGGGAATTGGAAGGGCATTAGCATTCTGACTTCAGAAAGTGAGTTCTAACTCTTACAATGGGACCATGGGACTGTGCCAAGTAGAACAGAATGTTAAGGGATCTGCAGCTGAGATGCTGTCAAGGGAGGGGGGGAGGAGGTGTTTGAAGGAGTGTGCTTGAAAACTATGGCTTGAAAAGCAAATAAAAGTCACCTCCTGTTGGTTACCCCAGGGAAACCTTGGCACAACTAGAATTTGAATTCTGCTTTACTCCAGAGCCCCGAGATTCCAGCTACTCTGCTCTCTGACATTGTCTAGAAAACGTATGCACCAGTATATTATGTTTGCTTAAAGAGGAGGATTTAGAGGCAAAAATATCTGGATTATTTAAGAAATATGTAGAACTTGTCCTTGAGTTCTATGTAAAACATATCCTTCCTACCTTGTCTTTCCATTTCTCATAGCCTAACCCAGAGGATGAAACCTGTGTACAGAAGCAGCCGGCTGCCTAAGGATCACTTACAAGTCTCAGGGCCTAACCTAAGTTAGAAACCCAGGAGTGCAGGGTAGGAGGATGTCGGGGGACTTCCCAGGGGCAGGCTGGCTTTTGATCACGGTTGTGAAACAGCCAGAGGTCTCCATCACATCACTTGTGTTCTGGTGACCTCTGGGCCAGGCAGCCTTTCATGTGTGAGAGACAGAACAGATAGTGCTCAGGGAGGGGCGGTAATCGGAGGGGACCTGGGTGGTGGCAAGGGCATTCTGGCTGGGACACAGGGGCTGCCACCCTCCAGGAGTGTGATCTTAGGCAACTCACTTTCCCTCACTGGGCTTTAGTTCCTGAGTTTATTTCTGAGTTCCTTCCCAATTCTAAGGTCTGTGATGCTACGAGTTAGTGGGAAATGGTTTGAGCAAGGAAGGAGCAGAGGCAGGAAATGAGCAAAGGGTAAATGAAGCATTTAAGGGCAATCAAAGCTGAAAGAAAGCTAAGTTAATCATTGACTTGCTAGCCCTGTTACCATTCTTTCCTAAGAAACAAAGAAAAGGCCGTTTTGTGCTCACTTAGACAACTTGTAGTAGTAGATGGAGGAGCAAAGAAACCTAGACTTAAAACAGACTTGCCATTAAATATGAGATTCATGGTATTCAGCAGCACATGTGTTTGTTGCATCCTCAAGGAGACCCAGCATGCCTGGAAAATTGCCTGATAAATATGCCACATCGCTTTGCACAGGTTCAAATACGTTCCTAAGCATGTCAGCATTTTGATGCTTCCTGGGGCCCTTCTCTTTCTCATTAGCATTTTCAGAAGTTTGTGTGACTCAAATCTATTAGTCAGACCTTCCCCCAGCCCCAAGTTATGAAGGACTGGAGAAAGAGAGGAGACAAGGCAATGAACTTGGAGGACACGCACCCCCCAGCCCCACATTCTTCTGGGAACTGGAAATGTCTGTGTCTTCCTTGGTGAAAGCCCGGGTGATGACCCCTTCAGACACTGTCTGTGGAGAGGTAGAGGTCGCAGGCTGCAGAGTAGGGGGCACTCATCTGAAAGACCCTTGCTGCCAACTCTATCTCTGTCCTTGAAGAGACTTTTTTTTTTTTTTTTCCTTCTATAGACATTTGCAGGCACCCTGGCGAGTTGACCCCAGGGACACGCACAGCTTATTTTGAGACCAGCTTTCTGGCTGTCACATGCGCTTCAACTGAACCCCCTCCTTTCATGAAGATGACCCAGAGATGACCTTCCCAAGGAGACAGTGTGTCTCTGATGTTTGGCAGAATAGATAACTATAGTCTATGCTCAAGAATAGTGAGAAGAGATGGTGTGGAAACACAAGCACATGGGTGCCTCTGACCAGCTATTCAGGAGATGTGAAACTAAAGACATGGGTTTGGTTTTAAAAAATAAAGTTTTTTATTGATACACATAGGTGTCCATATTTTCAGAGTATATGTGAAAATTTAATATTCACATAATTTGTAAAGATCAAATCAGTGTAATTGGGATATCCATCATCTTAACTATTGGTCTTTCCTTTATGCTAGAAACATATTAATTATTCTCTCCTAGCTATTTTGAAAGAAATAAAAATAAAAACAGTGGTTTGATAAGGTAGATCAGAACAGGACAAGGCTTTCATTGTGTTTGAGAAGAAAATGATGAGGAAACAAAAGTTTTAATTTGAACTTATGGGGGCTGACAGCTGCTTTTGAGGAACCAATAGGTGGATTTGAAAATAGAAACAAAATTTTTGAAAAATCTGCTTAAAGTAACCTTGGGCTTGAGACTTTAATAGAGGTGTCCATGGGAAGTTAAGTAGTTACTAGCTCTAAATCTGGACAAGACTAGAAAATATATTGATTCTGTGTATAAGCAAATGTAGGTTCATCAGCATGAGCTTATACTATCTGCAAGCAAGTGGTCCCTTTTACATATAAAATGACTCAGAATGGTTTCAAGATAAGGAGTCTGGTGCTATCAGGCAGGATGGGACTGAGAAGGAAGTGGTAGCAGAAGGAGACTCCATGGTGATTTAATATTAAGATAATGAAAGCCTGGATTACCCCCAGTGATGGTGGCCCTGGGGCTGAAGAAGAATTTGCTACAGATCAGTAAAGTAAGCAACTGTGAGTTTTTTGAGAAGTTCTTCGATGAAAAAGAAAAAATTAGCAAGACATGGAAAAAATACTTACTACAAATATGATGAACAAAAGCAAATATTCTAAATAACTAAAAAGTGTGTTAGAATGGGGACAAAAACACTGAGACCACCAATAGCAATATGAGCCAGGAAGTAGAGGGAGATTTCACATAGAGAAAATATAAATCTGGAAATGTTTACCCTCACCTGTGAAAATGTTTACCCTCATTTAATAGCTAACAAATTAAAAATTTAAACAGTGAGTGTATCAGCAATCACAGCATTCATTTAAAAATTATAATACTCATTACATTGGTATGTGCCTTAGCATAACATTTCTAAAAAGAAATTTGCTGATCTACATCAAACGATGTAAAAATACTTTCACCCTTTGATTTCATTCTACTTTTCAGTGACCATCCCAATGAAATCATAAGCATGTTAACGTAGATTTTGTTTGTTTGTTTGTTTATCAAGATGGTATTTAGAATAGTAAGAGTAAGGAGAAGGAGAGCCAACTAATGTTATGTCCAATATTGAATAAAGTGACTGGCTCATGTGATGAGCTAGTAAGAAATCATTAAAATTGTAATTTTTAAGTAAAAATGTTTCTACATCATGCTAACTCGTACATGCTTTTATGCAATGTTTTATATAGTTATTTCACAACATAACATTAATTACATATAAACACATATATACTGTGAATATATAATGTATAAAAAGATGTGATAGAAAAAAATGAATTTGTATTTCCATAATCCATAAAATAATTCATGGACACCAGTTTAACAAAAATAAATGGGACATAATGATAGGCCTTGCTGTGTTATGGATTATAGTTTGCTATTGAAATGTTTTACTCTGATATCTCTTATCTCCAAAACTAAACCATCAGCTGAAAGGCTATAGTTCTGAACTAGTTATTACACTAGGTCATTTTTTTTTTCTAATAAGTCTGCTACACCTGTGATACCATAGGTAATTTTGAGCAAATCACTTTATGTCCATAAGAATCAGTTTCCTCACCTTTAAAATGGTATCTATGGTAACATATAATATTCCCATTTTTTTGGAGCTGTATTACCTTAAACTTAACAATGACAGACTATAAAATGTTAAGGCAGCATTGTTTTAAATTGTTGATACCTAGGATGGAGAACATACTTCATGTGATTTTCAGTTTGCCTTTCATCGGTTAATACTAAGGTTGATGTGATTTCATGTTTATGAGTGAATTGAAATTCTTCTGTTATTTTGATTTTTTATAATTTTTAGGAGTTCTTTGTATATTCTGGATGGGAATTTTTGTTATGTTTAAACATTTAATCTATTTCTTTACTTTTCCTTTAACTTTATCATACAGAAGTTGGCACCATGTAGAAGTTTAATTTTTTTTTTTTTTTTTTTTTGAGACAGAGTCTCACATGGGTAGAGTGCTATGGTGTCACAGCTCACAGCCACCTCAAACTCCTGGGCCCAAGCAATCCTCCTGCGTCAGCCTCCCAAGTAGCTGGGACCACAGGCACCCACTACAATGCTCAGTATTTAACTCTGCCTATCTGTTTCTATAAATTTACTGTAGAAAGAAATTCTGACTTCCAAATTCTAAAAATATTCTGGTACATTTTTCTCATACTTATATAGTTCATAGATTCTATGAATCTAGAGTTCAGAGTATATTCCATGAACGGGCAGCACCAACATTCCTTTACAGATTTTAGAAAAATGCAAATTCTTGGCCCTTCCCCCAGACCTCAGGCCTATAATTTACACCCTCTTACAATGCACACTCAAGTTTAAGAGGTGCTGGTCTTGGAAATAATTTTGTTTGTGAGATAAAGCTATAAATATTGTGCTTTGCTGCTTCTGTATTCAATTGGTCCAATGGAATTTCGTTTCTACATTTCTCTGGATTATCATTTTTTCCTATATTCAATCCCACCCCCACCCCCCACCGAACCCATGTGAAAGAGGATAATGCAAGTTGAGAGAGATGAAGTCCTTTTTGTTCCTTCAGTACACAGAAGATTAAATAGAGAACTCTGAAACTTATATCTATCACATGCATTAATTCCACAGGTGCGATCAGAGGACAAAGGAAGAGTGATGCTTTTGGGACACATGTAGTTTGTGTTTAGGAAAACATTTAAATATACTCTTATCAGTCAAACAAAAGTTTCTCCCAAGAAATGTATACATTTCTCTGAGTCATGAATCTATCATGTTTCCTTCTGGCTCCAATTAAATAAGGGGTGTACATGTGTACTGTTCTGTGGGTACCTTCTCATTTTTACTGATAAAGAAATTTTTTATACTGCTAAAGGCAAAATGCATGTCTCACTAGGTTAATTTTAAAATGCAGAGATAAATAATGCTGACCCCAGACCAACGAATATTTTAACAACATGACAAAGAACACATTGCCACTATTCCACACTGCTCTAAGCTGCTGAGTGATGAACCAGGTTTTGCAAAGTTAGATGCTACATAAAAACCTTTCTACATGTAGAATCAATCATCAAGCGAAATACTAAATAAGTAATTTTTATTCCTAAATAATGCAAATATTTTGCTCCTCTAGAAACCAGTGTAAAGGAAGCAGAGATTGTTTCAGATTTTGTTTTTAGCTTGTGATGGGGTTTTGTTTGTTGAAACTGCAAGTCTATGGGCAAAGATGCTTTGTATGAATGGAGTCAATCCAGTTTGCTGGTGGATCAAATGACTCAAGATACAAAATGCAAATTATCCCAGGAATCTTGTTCATAGTTTGAAATTTTTATTTTGTCACCTTGATATGTAAGAATAGAACTTGTGGGAGCTTAATGATTCTGCAGGGGAGAAGGTGCTGTGTTAGCTTCCTAGAACTGCTGTAACAAGGTGCTGTGGACTGGCAGGGGGTGGGGTGGCCATTAAACAACAGAAATTTATTCTCTCAGTTCTGGAGAAGTCTGAGGCCAAAGTGTCCGGAGGGCTGGTTCCTTCTGAGGGCTGTGAGGCAAGGGGCTGTCCCAGGCTTCTGGCCTTCTTCTGTGGGTTCATATGGTCCTCCCTCTGTATGGGACTGTCTTCTGCTTTTTAATTGAATTACCTGTTTAAAGACCCTTTCTCCAAATGCAGTCACATTCTGAGGTATTGGGGGTTAGGATGTCAACATGTAAGTTTTGAGGGGGACAGGTTGGGCCCGGGTAGCTGGTGCTCTGGAAAGGGCTGTGACAGGAAGGCAGATGTCCCGAGCTAACCCAGCCTGCAGTAGCCGTGCTCTCTCAGGTTGGTCTTTTAGGTCTCTAGGCTTCTGTTCCTGCATGTTATCTTTAGCCTCATGCTGAGATTCAGAGTACTATCAGCCTTATTAGAGAGCCATTTTACATCATGTTTATGCATCCCAGACAATCCCCATTTCTACCAGAATTCTTTGGTCATCCTTTATTTTAATATCCAGACAAGTCTGTTTGTGTTTCCATCATGCGCGTTACTAGAGGCATCCTTGATACTCCTCGGATTTTCAGAGGGGCTTCAATCCCAGGATCCAGCCAGTTGCGGTTCTCTTGTCTCCTTAGATTGCTCTGACCTCAGATGACCTTTCTCGTGGGATCCAACCTTGGTTTCTTCTCCCCAAAGTGTCTTGGTAAGGGCTGTTGTGGAGAACAGAATTTTTCTAGGAGTTCTAGGGGAGAGGGTTGGGGGACGGGAGGGTGATATAGTATATAGTATACTGCAAGAAACATTTTAAAAATGAATTGTAGACCTCTCTATCTTAAAGATTCTGTGGCCTTTAACTCAGGGGCTTTGTTCCTGAGCCACCATCTCTGAAGCTTCAGCTTCTGCTTCTGACCTCTGCTTGGACCCTCAAGACCTTTCTTCTGTTTCTCTCCTTTCCTCCTTCCTGGTTCCCTCGTATACCTCACCCTAGTCTCTCAAGCTGTCAGTGAACAGCTCCTAACTTCCTGTTATTTGCTTATGCAGATGTGTAAGTCTTTTCCAGTTGTATTTTTGCTCTTAGGTGGCCCCTGAGAGTATTAGAGTGGGACCAGAGCTCACCTTCCTCAATCAACCAAAGACCTATCAAGAAATGTTACCACTCAGAGTTGTCTCCTCTGCTGTGAATTATGCCCCTAACATTTTAAAGTTGTGCAATCTCTTCTTAGTCCATTTTGTGCTACTACAACATAATACCTGAGACTGGGTAACTTACAGGAACAGAAATTTATTTCTCATAGTTCTGGAGGCTGGAAAGTCTGAGATCGAGGCACCAGCAGGTTGGGTATTGGCTGAGGGTCCTCTTGCTGCATCTGCAGAGGGCAGAAGATGAAAGGGCAAGAGAGGAGGATGAACGCTCTGTCTCACATGGTGGAACAGAACACAGCAAACTCCCTCCTGCAAGCTCCTTTTATAGAACATTAATCCATTCAGGAGGGCTCTGCCATCCTGACCTAAACACCTCCCCCAAAGCCCCACCCCCAACATTGCAGCGCTGGGGATCAAGTTTGCAACACATGGATTTTGGGGGACACATTCAGACCACAGCAACCTATTTTTCTCTTTGTTTGTTTAAAATGAGAGCTCCTTTCCTTTCTGTCCTCCTTCGTCCAGTTCCACTTTATGCAATATCTTTAGGCATCACTCTTTAATCTGTAATGTAGGTGAACAGTAGCTATGATCACCTTTTGGTATTTTTGTGTACCATGGATATTAATGGTAAGAAAAAAGATGCAAGAGCACAGGCTCTGGAGACAGAAGGTCTGGGTTTCAGCACTTAGTCTCTCACTGGTGGGTGATGTGCCCTGGGAAAGTCACTTACGCTCTCTCAGGCCCAGCTCCCTTATCTGTCCCATGGGGAGGAATCCTGCTCATATTTCCACAGGATCAAATAAGATTTCACTACCTATCAATTTTTTTGGCTAGAAAGACTTGAAGCCAATGCCAAGTCGGGTAGCTGCTGTGGCTTCAGATGTGTTTGGGCACGTCAGGCAGATGGGCCAGGTTTGGACTTGCCTGACAAGCCCAGGGGAGGCACGACAGCTGGGTTTATTGAAACTGACAACTGGCTCCTAAGAGTAACAACTGATGCTGCAGCTAATGGTGAGCTCAAAATGAGTCCAGGAATGCCGGCTGAGAGGAAGAGAGCAATCTTCGTGAGCACGGAGGAGGCAGCGCCTTCCTATGGGCTTCCCACTGACCTCAGAGAAGCTCAGAGACGATGCACCATGTTCCTGGTAAGAGGAACGGGTCGAGAGAGAGAGTGCTATTCCTGGAGCTCCCTAAGGTGCGGAGGGTGACACGCATTCCTCCCCGAGGCCCAGTAACTGTACAGTGCACAAGGAATATTCGCAGAGTGATGTGAGGTGTCTTGGTGTGGGCTTAGATTGAGTGGGTCCTGAAGGCTATAAAATGTTGAGGGGTCCTTTTAAAGAGAAGAATGCACAATTACAACTATGACATTTAGTTTGAAAGGAACTATTTCTCTAGCATGATAAAATAAATCACAATAAGTTACATTCTTTCTTTTTTTTTTTTTTTGAGACAGAGTCTCACGTTGTCACCCTGGGTAGAGTGCCATGGCATCACAGCTCACAGCAACCTCAAACTCTTGGGCTTAAGCGATTCTCTTGTCTCAGCCTCCCAAGTAGCAGGGACTACAGTTACCTGCTATGACCCAGCTATTTTTTGGTTGTAGTTGTCATTGTTGTCTGGCAGGCCTGAGCTGGATTTGAACCTGCCAGCTCCAGTGAAAGTGGCTGGCGCTCTAGCCACTGAGCTATAAGCACCGAGCCAGTATGTTACATTCTTAAAAATATGACAAATATTAAAAAACACAGAAAAATAACAATGTATTTTCATGAATTATATGATGTATCTCTTCTCACTTTCTTTGGTGACGTGCCTTTTGATCATCTCTTTATAGGACAATGTTTTTGTCGTATCAGTTTCTTTAAGGAGAATGAAAACATAATTTAGTCTTTCTTTTAGGAAAGTTAATCAGAGTTAATTCTCAGGTTTTGATTATTTAAGGAAGAATAAAAGAATAAAAAACAATGCAGACAATGTACTCATTGTGCTATTCCTACAGCATAGGCTCAAGAAACACAAGAATTCTGAGAAATTCTATTTTGAGTTTTTCTTATAATAAAAGGAAAAAAATGTATAGCACATAAATACACACACTGACAAAAGACAATCTCTGTTTTGACTAGGGTTGATGAGAACCAAATTGTCTACTTACACATTTATGTATCTAATGATAACAAGAAATTTCTATAGAGGGGCCTCTCATGTGGTGAATTTCAAACCTTGCTCTTTTCTCCTACCCACCCCTCTTGTGTGAGGGGCCATAGGACCCATAGATGTTGAGTTAAGTCCCTTGGTTTTGCTCCTTCATGTTTGGACAATAGGTGACTTGGCACAGAGGACAGTAGAGAATTCCTGGAAGCCATTTCTATACCAGTATAGCTAGCAGTGACTTAAAAATACCAAGAAGTGATTTGGAGCTAGATAAACAGATACAATTAAATCTGAAATAAACTTCCTCTAATCAGATTTCAAAAATGCTTTTGGCCACTCCAATGCCATTGGAGTCAAGGTGATGTATAATGGTGGGGAAATCAAGGAGGAGAGAGCCAATGGTTGTGGCTACTGGCACGTAGAATATTTTACTCCTGCAGACTTTAGAAAAACACATGACTTCATGAATTAATTGCCAGGGCCTTTCCCAGATTCTTTTGAAAGGGGCTATGAGAGTGAAGGGTCTTGAAACTTTCTTCAGGAAATATGTCTCTGGCTTAAAAGAGAAACTTTCCAATTTCAGTGGCTTAACACAGTAGTTTATATTTTGTTCACATAAGACCAAGAGGTGGTTGGTGTAGGTGGTGGGGTGCTAGGGGGTGGGGGAGACCTTGCCCCACATAGTCCTCTCAGGATCCAGGTTGATGGAGGTTCTCGCATCTTCAACATGTGGCCTCCAAAGTTGCCCTGGGCACTGACAACTGAGAAGAGGAGAAAGGGATTATGGGGGAGGTTTTCATGGTCCAGTCCAGGAAGTGATGTTCATCACTTCCTGCCACACTCTATTGGCAGGAACTCAGTCACATGGCTAGCAATGGCAAGGGGAGATAGGAAATGTATCGTTTGTGCCCAGGGGAAAGAGGGAATAGTTTGTGTGAGTTATAGTCTCTAACACAGGAACTTTCTTTCAGCTGGGTTTGGAGACAAAAGTATGGCATGATGACACTGTTAGAGCCACAAGAGGCACATTGAAAGGCATCATCTGGTCACAAGGGGTCCCCATTATCTTCTTGAATGAGTGATGATGTTCAAATCTATGGTACAAGGGATGTGTCCTGGTTGTTGACAGAGACCATTGCTTTGTAACCTTTAGACTGGTTTCTAGGATGTTTCCTAGGAAAAGCAAGCTGGAAACCAGCTAAGGGATGATGATGTGGGTAAGAAGAAGAATGACTGTGAGTAAGAAGAGATTTGAGGGGAGAAGTTTGGAAAGTGAAAGTTTGGACTATGAGAAGAGATTTGGGGGGAGAAGTTTGGAAAGTAGTTTGGTGCTAGGGGGTAAGGGAGACCTTGCCCCACATAGTCCTTCCAGGATCCAGGATGATGGAGGTTCTCGCATCTTCAACATGTGGCCTCCAAAGTCACCCTGGGCACTGAAAACTGAAAAGAGGAGAAAGGGGTTATGGGGGAGGTTTTCATGGGCCAGTCCAGGAAGTGGTGTGCATCATTTCCTGCCACACTCTATTGGCTGGAACTCAGTCACATGGCCAGCAATGGCAAGAGGGGCTAGGAAATGTAGTATCATTTGTGCCCAGGGGAAAGAGGAAATCACTAAACTCGACCAATTTCCACTCACTAAAGAGATTTCCAATGGCTGGTCTCATTAGACTGTGAATTCCAGAAGCGAATCTGTCTCACTTATTTTTGGGTCCCAATGCCGAGCACGGTATTACACTGGATTGTTGGAAGGAATATTCTTCTTATTCTCCTGTATACATGAACATTTCATAAGCATAGAACACTTTTTGATGCATAATATTGTTCAGAGCCTTGACAGAATGGATTTCAATGCTCAAGTTCAGTGAATCGTGTTTACCTTGATCTACAATTCCTAGATATTCCATATTAATTGACCTTGGGTTCATGCTTTGAGATTTACTTTTTTCCATTAGACATTTTCTATAACAAGTAAAGAAAGCATATAAGGTGGCTTGTTTATAAATGTATTTTCTTGTCTTTCTTGAAATGTAGAAATTCTCTAAATCCGTTGGAAAAGGTAAGTTCTTCCTTTCTTCTGGCAAATGGAAAATTACTTTTCCCTTGGAGCTCTTTTCTCCATGTAAGTTAAAATCCATTAGTAAATGAGGCTTAGCTGGATCCATGCATTGATATTTCATCCTTGGAACCTCTCAAGAAAAATCAATGTGTGGCTTTTCAGTTAATGAACATAATGCTAATAAAATATACAATGCCAGCATAGCTGCAATCCTCATACTTAGAGTTCCGCTTCGGCTGAGTGAGCAGAAAGGACCAATTGATATTTTTCAGAAGGGAACATATCCAGACTACTCCAGAGAGGCAGGCATGAGGAAACCCTTAGGTCAAATGGTACTTCTCTTCCTGTTCCGTGCTTACCCGATGGGGTTTGCTAAGGAAGCAAGGAGAGAGGCTAGAAGAAATCTAAAATGAGAAGGTGCAGGATTCAAATTCTGTCCACGTAGGGGCAGTTAGTGGCAGCAATGGAACCTGAATTGAACAACAGATTCACTTTGAGCCCTCTGTGACATGGAATTTGAAGAGAGGTGCAATGGTGGAGTGGGGACTATTGAATGAATTACTTATAAGGTTCTCTGTGGTTAGAAGAATGTACCCATGAAAAATAATCTCCCAGTACTACAGCCTACTTCCAAGATGTACAGATATTTTCCTCTTTCTCATCTTCCTTTAAAAACATTTTGACCTGTGTAGAAATACATATTACAGAAATGCTTCCATTTTAACTATTTATAAGTATGTAGTTTCATAGCATTCAATAAATTCACATTTTTGTCCAATCATTACCATCATCAACCTGCAGATCTCTTTATCTTACAAAATTGAAATTCTGTACCAACTAAACCTGCAATCCCCAACATTTTTGGGCCCAGGGAACAGTTTCATGGAAGACAACTTTTTCCACAGATCAGGGGGTGATGGTGGGGGATGGTTTGGGGATGATGCAAGTATATTGCAACTCCACCTCAGATCACCAGGCATTAGATTCTCATAAGGAGCGTGCAACCTGGATCCCTTGCGTGTGTAGTTTGTGGTAGGATTCATTCTCTTATGAGAATCTAAGGCCACAGCTTATCTGACAGGAAGCAGAACTCAGGCGGTGATGCACATGATCAGGAGAGGCTATAAATACAGAGGAAGCTCCGCTCGCCTCCTGCTGTGTGACCCAGTTCCTAGCAGGCCACAGACTGCTACTAGTGGTGGGTACCACTGGCCCAGAGGTTGGGGACTGCAGCATTAAACAGTAATTCCCCAATTCTCCTTCCCCCGCCCCTGGCAACCACTATCCAACTCTCTGTCTCTATGAATTCCATGACTCTAGGTACCTCACAGAAATAGACTCCTGCCATATTTGTCCTCTAGTGTCTGACTTATTTCACTGGCCATATTGTTCTCAAGGCTGCTTCATGTTGTTTCACGCATCACACCTCCTTGCTTTCTAAGACTGAATGATATATTCTTTGCATGTATATTCCACATTTTGTTTACCCATTCATCAATGAACACTTGTTTCTACCTTTTGGTTATTGTGAATAAGGCTGCTATAAACATAGGTGTACAAATATCTCCTCAGGTATCTGCTTTTGATTCTTGGAATATATATCAGGAGCACAATTGCTGAATCATATGGTAATATTAATACCATGCTTAATTTTTTTTTGAGTAACTACCATACTGTTTTCTATCGTGGCTATGCCATTTTACACTTCCATTAACAGTGAATAAAGCTTCCAGTTTCTCCACATACGGGCTAACTCTTTTTTTCCTTTTTTTTTTTTTTTTTTTTTTTTTTTGTATATTTTTCATGTTTTTTAAAAAATTTATTTTTATTGTTTAAACCATAGCTGTGTACCTTAGTGCAATCAAGGGGTATAATGTGCTGGTTTCATACACGATCTGAAATATTCTCATCAAACTGTTCAACGTACCCTTCATGGCATTTTCTTAGTTATTGTATGTAGGCATTTGTATTCTGCATTTAGTTAGTTTCGTCTATACCCATTCTAAGATGCACCATAGGTGTGGCCCCATCCATTACCTTACCTCTACCCTAACCTCCTCCCTCCCTTCCCCTTCCTTGGTCCTTTCCTCATAGTCTTGTGCTATTGTTGGGTTATAGCCTTCATGTGAAAGCTATAATTTAGCTTCATGGTGGACCTGAGTACATTGGATACTTTTTTTTCCATTCCTGAGATACTTTGCTATGAAGAATATGTTCCAGCTCCATCCATGTAAACATGAAAGAGGTAAAGTCTCCATCTTTCTTTAAGGCTGCATAATATTCTATGGTATACGTGTACCACAATTTGCTAGTCCATTCATGGGCCAATGGGCACTTGGGCTTCTTCCATGACTTAGCAATTATGAATTGGGCTGCAGTAAACATTCTGGTACAGATGTCTTTGTTATATTGTGATTTTTGGTCTTCTGGGTATAAACCTAGTAAAGGAATTATAGGATCGAATGGCAGGTCTATTTT